>CABFWB010005628.1:9512-42706 GCA_902151455.1 Timema bartmani | reverse complement strand
TCATTTATAAACATTAATAAATATTCCAAACAAAATGCCTACTCTCAATATTTCGGCAAAATGGCTTTAAGGGCTCCGGTTTGATGCGTAAATTAAATTTTTTTAGAATAGCTTCAAAACTAGTCCATTTAAAATACCCCCCCACCCCCTCTTAAACAAAAAGATGCGATGAACCGATCTACGCCGGTGAAAATGTCAAGGTCGTGAGGAAAGTGAGAAAAGTGCGCCCACTCGACCTTGTTAAAATTATTTAGGTGAGACAGACAAGGTCGTGTGGGTGCACTTTGCCCACCTATTAGTGTGATGATTCATGTGAGGGTGCAGTTTTCCCTTTTTTATAGGAAGGTGCAGTTTTCCCGGGCGCAAATTTCCCAATACCATGTAAGACGTGTCTAAATGTTGTAGACGAATGTGTGAAAAAGAGAAACATTAAGAGTTTTAAGAATATAAGATCATGTATAGCTCGGTATATGGATGTTGTTGAAGTGAAGGGTGAATGCAATGATGGGGAAGTGTGAATAAAGTTAGTGAGGATGAATTAAGTGCGGAGTTTTCTTTTAAGCTATACACATAGTTTCTTGCCTTCCTCGTAAGGGAACGGCGTGATTAGGTAGGTGTGCGTGTGCGTGCGTGTGTGTGTATGAATGTATGTATGTGTGTGTGCGTGTGTGTGTGCGTGCGTGTGTATGAATGTATGTATGTGTGTGTGTGTGTGTGCGTGTGTGTGTATGAATGTATGTATGTATGTGTGTGTGTATGAATGTATGTATGTATGTATGTGTGTGTGTGCGTGCGTGTGTATATATGTGTATGTGCACGTGTTTGTATATGTGTGTGTTTGTGTGTGTAAGTATGCATGTGTGTATAGGTTTGGATGTGTGTTTATGTAGTTTTGCATGTGTGTATGTAGGTTTGCATATGTGTGTGTGTGTAGGTTTGCATGTGTGTATGTAGGTTTGCATATGTGTGTGTAGGTTTGCATGTGTGTATGTATGTAGGTTTGAATGTGTGTGTATGTATGTAGGTTTGAATGTGTGTGTATGTATGTATGTGTGTGTGTGTGTGCGTGCGTGTGTATATATGTGTATGTGCACGTGTTTGTATATGTTTGTGTTTGTGTGTGTAAGTATGCATGTGTGTATAGGTTTGGATGTGTGTTTATGTAATTCTGCATGTGTATGTGTGTGTTTAGGTTTGCATGTGTGTGTATGTAATTCTGCATGTGTATGTGTGTGTTTAGGTTTGCATGTGTGTGTATGTATGTAGGTTTGCATGTGTGTATATGTATGTAGGTTTGAATGTGTGTGTATGTATGTATGTGTGAATTTAGGTTTGTATGTGTGTGTTTATGTGTGAATGCATGTATGTATTCACATCAGTCCAAAGGATTAAGTTTATTTTAAGCATTCACTTAGCATCTACTCAGACTCGATCTTGTATACGACCCTAAGTCTCTCCCCTGATAGTTGATATGAACGAAAGTAGAATCTACTTAAACTGGTCCAGTTTCCTCAATCTGTTCTCAACCAGCTTTGGGAGTGAGGCAAGCCAGAAGTTTCATATCCGTCGTCTAGAACTGAATGCCTTCCAGGCGTCTGGTTTACCCTCCGCAGAACGGGCGTCTCGCGATGCAAAGGGGGTGAGGGGGAGTTTCAGAGGTAAGACATATGTTTGTTTGGAGGAGAGACGGAGCTACTATGCCTTAAGGTGGTAGGGGGTGTCTCTTCTCTTTACAAAACCTCACAAAGGGACGGAAAAGCAAAGGTATGTCTTAGAAAGTTCCAACAAACTTGTGATTACTAGCAAGAACTACATCGTGCTCTAAATTCAGATCTCAAACAGAGTAGAGTGTTCTATAACCAATATTTATCAAGATTAGACTTCACACAAAAAATGAAATGTACTAAAGCTAGACACGCATTGGCGGTCACGTGGACTGAATGTCTATCTATCCATATTGTCTGGTTTGTTTGTTACGGGACTGTGGAACCTGCCGGATCTACGAAGGGTAATTTTGTTCATAAATGCTTTTAAATTTGAAAAAATTGAACCCAGGACAAGGTGTCATTTAAAAAATTTATGAATGATACGGGTGAAGGGGCTTATTTGATGCTACTATATCCGTAAACTAAAGATTATTTCTATCTCCCAAGTCTCTAAATTCATGTACAGTTAATTGTACAAGCGTTAGCTGCTTTATTCCAATTTTCCTAAATGGTTTCTCCCTACATACAAGTGTGGGTACATTTTTTCTACCTTTACCGTCCCTATCCCATTAGTGTAATTAATATGCATATAGCAACGATGGGTAGTAAGACGCTTGGAGGAGGGGAGGAGGACGGAATAAATAAAATATATATTCTAGAACAGTGGTTTTCAGCCTGGGGGCGCGTGAAATACTTACAGGGGAGGAAATAACGTTAAAACCATATAGAAATTGAAGATGCTTTGTACGTAAATCACTTTTCCAAAGTAATCAAGACTAATATTTCTTGCGGTATTGGCAGAACTTCCTACCAGTTGAAATAAATTCGGTAACCAGCTA
Source organism: Timema bartmani (assembly GCA_902151455.1). Classification (NCBI taxonomy): domain Eukaryota; kingdom Metazoa; phylum Arthropoda; class Insecta; order Phasmatodea; family Timematidae; genus Timema; species Timema bartmani. The sequence goes on along the minus strand of CABFWB010005628.1, from coordinate 40,161 downwards.
AAAGTGTGCATGCACGTGTTTGTTTTCAAGCCCACAATCCTCAGATTCGCCCCTCAATTCTCCTCCTCTTCTCTATCCTCCACCTAAGCCAAAGGTTCCCAAACTTTTTAGACCAAAGAAGCACTTGCACAAGGAAAAAATATACGTTGGAACCCTAATAACATTTTTTTACGCTAACATTATGGCCATTCAATAGTGACAGTTAAATTTTAAAAGTAGAAAAGTCTTCAACAAACGGAAAATCTCACATGCTCTGGTTAATCAGGCTAAATTAGGTTTAAAATTTGCACTGGTTCAACACCTTCGTAATCACCTCATTGCGGGTATGACGTGTAGACAACCTCCAAGGGCAACGTTCTGTTTCCACAGAGCAGCTAGAAGTTTATAGACATGGCGACCGAACTAGATACTTCATATCTCAAGGTCAAATGTGCCAAACGCTAAAATAAAAAAGAGCAAGAGATGTCTTCTTCAGGTTGAATATCAATGCTCTAGAAAATGTGCAGTATTCATAAAACAACCATATTCCAAACCACTTTGGTGGCCACATGGTCTAAGGTGCCACTCTCACAATAGCCTAGACTGCCGATGACGGGGTCATCGTGGTTCGATCCCGGTTTGGTGTACTGAGGGTGTCTTTTCTTAAAATGTTTTTCCACATTCTCCTCGCAAAGGAGGGTACACTTTCTCTAAATTAAACTTTCCTCATCCTTAACCCACTAGCGTAAATAGTACATACGCATACAGCCCGAATGTATAGTAAGACGCTAAGCTAAAAAATAAAAAAATCTATTCTGTCGTACCTCTAGGAGAGATTACGACCTACTGACTTTCCTTAACGTTCTGTACATTTGGTCGGATAGTCGCTTCTTGCATCGTGGGCCACACATCTGGGCCAATACGTCACTCGCCCTCTGTTCATAGAAATAGGAATGTCTTATTAGTACGTAAGTGCATCTTAACACTCAGTATCTCACCCCCTGTTCCCCCAACCTCACCAATCCCCGCGGGGAGCTCGAGTGGGTTTTCTAACATAAATTTGAAGTAATTTGTCGGCTTGCCAATTTTCTTGGGAGTCCTGAGATAATTTAAGTTCCATCCCTCCCGGGTATTTTCAGGTGCTTCATTTTCGACAAGCCAATTAGAGCAAGTTTTCGGGGATGCAAAGGTTTGGCGCTGTGACAGCGTAAACTCAACCATCTCTAGATGAATGAAGGACGCGAATTATTATTACTATCAAATAACTGTGTGAAACATCTTTTGATTTATTAACAAAGTTGTGAGTTTAATAACAAATAAATGGTACTGTGCACTAAACAGACTTTCTTTTTTATCTTGAAATAAATAGATTTACTAAAAACTCATTAAGATTTGTGGAACGAAATAATATAATTATACTGTTGTAAAAACAACCCACCAATTAAATAGTATACTCTGTTACAGAAACATTGAGAAAAGTGGAAGATCTCTGTCCACCAAAGCGCTTTAAAATAAATTTAAAGGTGCTCCATAAATAAAAATGTTTGCTTGAAGCTCAGAAACTATTAGTTTTATAGAACTATATTTCAAATAAAATATTCTTAATTTTAATAATGCTGTCATTTTACAATGATAAGCTATTTTGTATCTCAAATAGTTATGGAAAGTTGATCAAATCTATAAATTTATGCGTACGTAAAGTACCCTTAAAGTTATTATCATAGGAAAACGAGAGTAATAATTTTATTTGTAATTATTTTTTGCATCGAGTCCTACTAACCGTTCGGGTTATACTACACTTATGATGCACTAACTATGCTAATGATTTTTACGGATTAGGAAAGTCATATTTAGAGGAAGTTTACCCACATTTGCGTGGGGAGATCCATTTTGAAAAAATAAAACCACCCTCAGTACACCCGATTGAGATTCTAACCTCGATCTTCCCGTCTTCGGCAGTCTAGTCTACTGCGAGAGTAGCGCGTCAGACCATGCAGACACCTAAGCTGGTATTTGTATTGTTTACATTTTACCGTAACATTTATGGTCCGGATTGATGGTGTTGGGAGAGTTTGGGATTCAAATCTAGGCTGGGTTCATCAAGTTTTTTTCTTAACAGTTTCCTAGTCTTTCTATCTTTCTCTCTCTTTCTCTCTCTCTCTCTCTCTCTCCACGCAGATATAGGTAGCCTAAATTTCTTCTAAAATATTCCTTTCTTGTTACTATCCCTTGTGTGTATAGCCCGGATGGCGAATACGATTCAGTGCAAAAAGAATTAATTTGTTGTTGTTACATATTTCCTTTATTTCTAGAACACTTTCACACAACGTTTACCCTGAAAAGTCTTAACTTCATTAACTTTGTGGATTACAACACAATCTTATCTTATAAACTACGTCGTAATGGGACCATGTAAGCTCGATACCTTATCTTGATCACCTTTATAGGCTACAATACGACCTTATCTTATAAACTACGTCGTAATGAGACCATGTAAGCTCGATAGCTTATCTTGATCACCTTTGTGGGCTACACTGACCATATCTTCAAAACTACCCCATAGTATAACGTTGCAAGGTAAGCTTACTACCTTTAAATGTAAAGGAAGTTAACTTTAGTTTACAAGAGGGTCTATATTGCATTTTAGAAGAGTATACGCTTGGTGAAAACGTGAGTTAGAAACACTTTAGACTGTCAAACAGATCGAGAGGAAGTCGTAACGGACGTAATCGACTGTGGTTAGAGAGCGTTTAGAGGGCTTTGTTAAACATGGTTGGCCTCATTAGTTGGATATGCCGATAAAGTATACATCAGACGACCTCGCCTGTAAGCAAACAAATGACTGCGCTGACAAACAAAGAGAGACGACGCGCGCAAATGGCCTGCGGGCTTGTAGCGCTGTGTGAACTGCTTCGGCACGGCCAGAGGATCATGTTGGTTCCTTTGTGTTGCTTGAAATAAAGGTAAACTCCGCCACAGGGTGTCACACTGTTGCCTTTAGTAAGTTCTACACTCACTGCCTAAAGTTATAGGTGGTGGGAACGTGGACTGAATCCCAGTCTCATCTGGTATTCTTTGCCGGCGATGGCGATGTAGGGTTCAAATAGCGTTTGATGATTCCTAAACGGTTCTCCACTCGCAAGACATAAGCGTATAACACAAACGGGTTATGAGATGCGGTACTAAAAATAAATAAAAAATATCAACCAACCAATCTGCCTTACATATCTTAAGTGGGAATGTATTACTACCGTAGCGACCATATTGTGTCGCGCGGGATGTGTTTTATATTACGACCATGCTTTCTTCTTGATATTATCCTAAGCCAATGAATCTATAGCACAAAGTTGGTCCAATGAAAATCCGATAAATAGGAGATGAGGAAAAGGTAAAAGAGTAGTGTTTTACAGTCGCCATGGGTCCGGGGTTCAATCCTCGGTCCCGGCACAGATTTATCTGATTGCCAAACCCTTCCTTCACCTCTGACAAGATGTGTNGAAAATCCGATAAATAGGAGATGAGGAAAAGGTAAAAGAGTAGTGTTTTACAGTCGCCATGGGTCCGGGGTTCAATCCTCGGTCCCGGCACAGATTTATCTGATTGCCAAACCCTTCCTTCACCTCTGACAAGATGTGTGTATTAATCACAACTTGTGAATGTGAGGAATGCCAGACCTCCACCGTGGTTCGGATTCCACGTTAAACTGTAGGTCCTCCATTTCATCTCACAATCACCCTACCATTACACATTAGCGTAAGTGCGTACAACCCGAATGGGTAGTAAGACGCGGTGCTAATAATAATAATAATAATAATAATAATAATAATAATAATAATAATAATAATACAGTCGCCATCTTGAAACAAATGGTGGACGTAGACATAGAATTTGAATTATAATTGTAATGGAAAGCGATAAAGAAGTGGTACGTAGGGGAGGTATATCTGCCCAGTTTGGATACTTTGTAAAATGTTTCAAAGTCTTGTGTACAGTCTTTAAACATTTTTACAAATTATTTAAACTGAACCCGACACATCTTGCCTACTTAGCACTTCTTGATCGCTTTCCCTCATAACTCTTTGCCAACACGGCCGTAGCTCGTATTACAACCGAGCTTTGTCATTTAACTGACCTACATCACACTCCAACCGAGGTGTCGCTGTTCTCTTTTGACTCTCGCTATTGCGGCAAAAGGTTGAATCAGAACTTAAAAACAAATACTTTCTTTTAATTTGACATTACTTTGTGATAATTTGATTATAATAATGGCAACTTTAATTTTACTTTAAAATAACAATTATATATTTTTTATCATTAAGTTATTTTGTGTTTTTATAATACATAAATTAAATTAATTTAAATGTTGGCTTCAACCGGCACAACTTGAATTGGCATGTATAGATATCTGGACGTTCAAGTTATGTCCATTTGGAATTTCAACACAATCGGTATAGTGGGTTGTGAGTTGAAAAATAATAGATAGAAACCAACTCATTTTTTATAAATTAGCTGGATAATAGACTTATTGCCTTATAACCTTGTATCAGACGTATCACAACCTAAATAAATATTTAATAAGCCTGTAAAGAGAAGATTTTCTTTTATCCATCATATGTGCAACAATTTCCTCTCAACATTTTCTATATTCATCGTGCTCTAACTCAACCCTCGACAAAATCCAGAAGAAAAAAAATAGAGAAATAATGAAAGGTAACTTGATAGTATGCTGCTGTTTAATCGAGTAAAATATTCAACACGAGAAGCAATTTGATCATGTATTGTTGTGTGTGATGGCAATCCGGGTATAATATACGAGAATAACTACCCTTCAACCCCTTCCTCCTTTCTCTACCTCTTTAGACGTCCGATGCCCCCTTGCTTCTGGGCCTGGATTCACTAACGGGAGCAAATCTGCTCCGGCGCAAGTATAGAAATGGCGCAACTTTGCGCCCAAGATGCTCCCCAAGATGCGCCTTATTTATTTGCTCCATTTCCGTATTCACTAAACAAGGCGCAAACTGGTGGCAAGATTATGGTGACGTCACCATAAACGTCATCAATTGTGCTGTTTCGACCAATCCTTGTGAAGAATTTCCTTTCAAAGTCAAGGCTACTTTATTTTAAATCTCTAATGAAAATGACAGCAAATACAAGGATTTCTAAATATTTTGCTTGTAGACTAGCAATAAAATTAGAAACGGCCTCTTTGTGGGTGCTTTACAAAACCAATATTAGTATATTATTTAGTATTTATTAATATTATTAGTTTAAAGCTTAAGTTCCATTAAGAAAACATTTATAGAAACTTTAAAATTTATTTTAAAGCTATACTAACCACCATATTTACTGACGCGATGTCTTTGGATTTGGAGGAATACAAACCTCTTTGGATCTAGACAAAGATTACACAGTTCGTGGTTTTGTTTGACGTTTTGTTTTGTAATAATCAATAAATGACATTACGTTGTTTGAATGTAAGATTTCAACAATAAAAGGTAGGTAATTGCTTTGTTACCACTATCTAAATTGAAACAAAATTTGTGCTTGACAAACGTCTGTTATTTTAATTTCTTTATTATTAATTGGAGTACAGTTAACTAATTATTGTATTTTAAGCCATAACGATAATATGCCGCCATTTAAATTTATTGAAGTGACAATCATGATTTTAATAGTTGCGCCTACTCTTGAGTGGTGGCAAATAAAAGGCGCAACTTTGCTCTCAAATAGCGCCTGCTTCTTTTAGTGAATAAGGATTTGAGCACATCTTTCAAACTTGCGCCGGCGCAACTATTTGCTCCTGTTAGTGAATCCAGGCCCTGGTGTCAAAACTAATCCTCTGTGAAGGGACGAAACATGTTTATCTCTAGGGTTCGCTTCAAGTTGCGATGTCTGTCTGTCTGTCGGGACGTTATTCTCCTCTCTATTTATCTCCCCAATATAATTTAATCACGAGGTACGGGGTTTATCATGAGAACAGTAATGAACGTAAAGGATCACCCCCATCTGTCTCCCCCTAAATTCCATCCCATCCACCCTCTGCTGTATCTTTTCTATCAGGGTTGGTCTGACTGCCAGCATGTCATACCTATTAAATTACAAGTTTTATTCGATGCTGTTGTAAAGATATGCTTGAATACATTGAAGCATATATTGTCCCTCTCATAAAAATAAAAATATACAACTTTTATTTTTCTATTATATTGTTGTTCGAACACGAAACGTAATTTTTAAACCTCTACATAAAATTTCAAATGAAAAAAAAAAACTATTTGGTGTACAATATTTTTATACTATTGTATTCAATTAAAGTTAATAATTTTCTCACACTAAAGAAGTTCTTTATGTTTCGTTTTTATCTTCCTAAGCTACGTTTATACATCCAAGGTTTTATTTTAATATTTCAATGCAGTTTTATCTCAATACAAATAGTTTTAATTAATATTCGTAGCAATTTAAACAACGTATCATCTTAAAATAACAATAATGCATTTTTTTTTATTAAGAAGCTCCAACTTTTTAACCTATTTTTTACCTTTACCTACTCTATGGCATTTGAAACTCATAAGTTCATTCCTGTACTTACTTTATCTTTTAAAATAGCAACATAAAAATAGAAGTAAATATTTGGAAAAGAGGCATTTATTGTAGACAACGTAAACGAGCATTTAAGACATTTTAAATGGCCCCAAAACAAATTTTATACACACATGCAACTTTATTGCTAGATTATATAAACTAGCCTCACTTTATTTTCCTAGTTTATCTACCCGTGTAAGCGACCATACATTTACATGAATGGGGTTTATTTAGAATCAAGGTGTAAGTGTAGAGATGGAGAATTGAGGGCAGCATTTTTTCAGTTTTTAAAGCAAAACTTTTTGGTCAAACTAAAACAAATATTTCTCTACTATAAACTATAGTGTAATTTTCTTCACCTGACAATATCAACAGCTGTCGTTGAATATCTTTCATGCGCATAACGGCATTAGATGAGAAACTTTTTAAAGAAGACAAAAAATTGTCACCAAATTCCAGGGAATCCTTCACAGATATTCAACAACTGTTGATATCACCGTGTGAAGGAAATTAAACTATATGTTTCTACTTGAATACATTTTGACTAAAAATGTTTTTCCGATAAAAAAAATGCAAACATACTCCCTATACTTAGACCTTAAACCACCTCATTACACCGGGCAGGGATTCAAACCCTAACCTCCCTGTAACCAGTAAAACAGATTAAATGAGATTGACACCAATGTTCAAGTTTCAACTTGTTCTTGATATTCATGTTTACTTGATTTGGAAATGACCGAATATAAATCTTTAAATAAATGTGAACCAATAAAACTAATATTACGTTTTTCTAAAAATGACATGAGGTTCAAATCACCAGGACCTTTGGCTCAGCACGTCAATGCTCTCTCTACCCCTTACCACTGAGATATACAAGAATCGTCGCGTTCTCAAGGTCATTCTTCATTAGTATTCATTTATTCGTCATGTTTAAATCTAGGAATTATTTTGAGCACTGCGTCTTACTACTCGTTCTGGATATACGCTTATGTAACAATTAAGATGATGGTTTTAGGGAATATGAATATTATATTTAGAGGAATTGTACCCAAATTTGCTTGGAAGAGTGGAAACCCATTTTGATAAAGAAAAAACCATCCTCAGGACACCCGACCGAGATTCGAACCTTGATCTCCCAGTCATCGGCAATCTACTTTACTGCGAGAGTAGCGTTAGATCATACGGCCACTGGAGCGGATTTTATGAAATTAATAATTGTAACGGCTTTATCCTTAACCCTAAAAATAATTTATTTAGATCTTCTAAGCTTTGCTAGTTTTTTAACACCACGTCTTACTTTCTATTAAGATCATATGCCTATGTACTAATTATGTTAATGGGCTAAAGATGAGGAAGTTTGACTTTATAGGAAGTGTACCTGCATTCGCATAGAGGCAGAGTGGAAAACCTCATTTTATAACTAACCGGGACTATGGATGTGGTATTGGAAGAAAAGTATCGATACTCCACTCATTAAAATTATCGGAAGAAAAATATCGATACCGTACTGGTATCTAAAGAAAAAAAAATCGCTATAATCTAAGTATCTAAATTTTAATCTGGATATTTTTTTATCTACTAATAATATTTTCAAGCACAGCTATGAATTGTGATGAGTTAAAAGAAATTGAATGGCTAGAGTTGCTTCTTGCTTGTCATGCAGAAAATAAGTGAGAACTGAGAAATAATATCATTTATTCTTCTTCCACGGTCCACCTTCATAAACATTTAATCCCAGCATGAGGGAAGATAACAAAATAAAGTCTGTTCAGCGTAGGAATTGTTTTCTGAAAGGCCTTTTTCCCTACCAGAAATCTATTATATAGTAGGATATTGGTAGGAAAAAAGACCTTTCAGAGAGTAATTCCTACCGTGAATGGAGTATAGTTGCATCTTTAGATACCGATCCGATACCGGAGTGTGAGTACTAATATAAGTAAAAGTATCGGAAAAGAGTATCAAATAAAACAAATACTAGTATCGAAAGGAAAATATCGATATTAATACGGTATCGATACTTTGTTCACATCCCTAACAGGGACTCGAAGCTCAGTTTCCTCTTCATCGGCAGTCCAGTTGACCCTTTACCACGCGGCTACCGAAGTGGGTCTCCGCTAGATTTTTTTTTTACATTTAATTGTACAATCGTTTGATTTCTTCCGTAATATTTCGTCGCTAGGTTGTAGAGTTGTCTTTATTTGAGGCCTTGTTTGATTGCAGACATATTCTAAAAGCTGTATTGATCCTGTGAATAGATATTCGCTGGAGAAAAGTTATTTGTTAGTTCTTCTAGAAACCAATATCGCTACGAGTATGTACTAATCTCACTCATCGACTATATATGGCAGCAGCATCGTGCCTGTAGCCCTTTCTTCGAATTTACAGGCAACCCGCATCGATGAACACGCGGACAAAGGCGTCACTTTAGTTTAAACTAGTCTTGGTTTGGCAGTGAAAGTGAGTTTGTTGACTTTACTCAAGGTCGTATGTACCGAGTGCGGTTTTTTTTATCATTGATTTTATACTTTTATTATTATTACTATTATTATTAGCACCACGTCTTACTATCAGTTCGGGCAATACGCATTTATACTCTCATTTTAATTTAAATTATTCAATGTATTTAACTGTATATGCAATTTTTTTCAGATCAAATTTGTGGAGTTAGTGTTTTATTTAATCGTATATATTTAAGACGAGTTTTTTGTTCCGATTTTTAGGTATTTTATTTTTGAAATTCTAAAGTCATTTTCTTATAGCAGTTGTTTAATTTTTGTTATCATATTTAGGTCATCAAAATCCGTTCCTTGCTTATGACTAATGTTCAAATACTGGTAATTATTTTGTGTAGAAATTTAATCTAAACATATCTATTGAAGCAATGCTTACTTAATTTTATTCAAAATATTTTTGTTTTTAGTAAAAACGGCAAAAAAATATTTACCTTAACTCGCTTTCCATCCAATCCCACCTTAAAATACTTCTTACAAATTTTGTTTTCTTATATTAGATAATCTATATCCAATGACTAGTAATGGAAACAATTCGTACTAATTAGATTAAGCCATAAAGTCCACGTCTATAGTCTAATCAATTTAGCCGCGACAGGAAGAAAATATAAAGTTTCGAAACAAAAAAACGTTGTTCGTGAATAAAAAGTATTCTCTGTGTTCCAGTCCATGAATAAGATAACTCTCCACCCTCTTTCCTCTTCCAGTTACCCGCTCAGAGGAGACGAGAACACTTCAGGACCATCCAACACGCTGACATTGAAACAATGGTGTGACGTCATCAAGATTCTTGAATATGCCAGGATGGTTTTCTGTGTGTGTCTGTGTGAGCCATTGTTCACAGCTCGTATGGTCTGGACGTGGCAATCCCGCATCACGTGCTTGTGTGGGTGATGTGCGTATGTGAGATGAAACACTATCTCACTGACAGAACGGCTTGAATTGAAAAATAATAATAATAATAATATAGTTATTTGTCAATTTTAGAGCTGAAAAAACATATAAGAGAAAAATAACTTTTTTTTTAGAAGACAGATTCATATAGTTAGACAAAATTTGGTTGTGAATAATAAATAAATAAATACATTTTTGGAAAGCTAACGCCTTTGTGCATTTTAATTGTACATAAATAGTGAAGCTTGGGAAATTGAAATTCTATATCCAAAATAGGTGACGGATAAAATATCATAAAATACACATAAATACACATAAAATATCATAATTGTAAATCTTAAAAAAAAAATCCTGGACATAGGAATACCAGGTTTTGGGTTTGATTAACATGTCGAGGTGTAATTTTTCAAATTTACGAATATATAACACATTTTATTTTAACCATCAAATCAGTGAGCATTTAAAAACATTAAATAGAAAGCTAATTTATTGAATTTTCCTTGTAAATTTTCTCTTAATTTAGCGCAAACGTAAAAGTTGAACAAATTATGTATCATTCATAACCTCTATATTTAATAAATTACGTTAGAAGCACACATTTATGTCTGAACTTATATTGGCACAACTCAACCCTTAATTAGATTACTTAATAAAACCATCATATTACTGAGTGTTTAGCGTTGTAAAATAGATTTATTCATTCTGTTTATCAAGTATATTTAATATCTGAAACAACGAATGTAAAATAAAATGTATGACTTCGTCTTTGGAGCTTTTGCGAATCTATTTTATGAGCTATTCGAAAACAAAGTAAAACAATGTATTCATTACTGAAATTTTGGTTCACGTTTTTTTATAGAATTTTAGTTTGTAAGGAATAATTTATATAATTAATATACGCTGAAAAAACATATAATTTATATATATATATAAGTGAGTATTGATTTTTCTTAGATTCAAATTTAAATTAATGTTGTAACTATAGTATTTAGGTTTTTGGGTGCTCTACTTTTCAAAGATTAATATATGTTGGAAAAATATATAATTTAGTGATAAAACAAATATGTATAACTCATTATTAATCGCAAAAATTGTAAAATCAATGTTATAAAAATCTCTAGGATTTACAATTTTTATTATGCTTCTAAATAAAGAATAAAAAATGTAGTGAAGAAGGGGAGTATTCTATCACCACTACTATTTGTATTGGTCATGGAAATGGTCACGAACAAAGTGACAGGATAACTCGGGGAGGAAAGAATGATAGCCACGGTGTTTGCTGATGACTTGATGGTATGAGGAGAGAAGGAAGAAGAAGTACAGAAACAACTAGACGAATGGAAGGAGGAAGTGAAAGAATGTGAAATTAAATTTAGCATTGCAAAGTGTAGAGTGTAGGTAATGACAAGGAAGATGATAAGGCCTAGTAAAGCTATAAAGGTGGATAAAGTAATGCTGAGAAAAGGGAAGAACGTAAAATATCTTGGAAGCATGATTGAGGCGAAAAGTGGACGTAGAGAGAATATAATGATAAGAATACAGCAGAGAGAGTTGTTCTGTAGGTGTGTGTAATATGGAGAAGAGAAGTGTCCTTGAAGATTAAGGAAGTGTTGTACAGGGCGTACTTTGTACCCATTGTCACATATGCTTAAGAAACACGGACATTGATTGTAAGAGAGACTAAGAAAGTGGAGGCCGTGGAAATGAAGTTTGTGGGAAGCATGTTAGCTGTCACAAGTAGGAACAAGATTAGGAGTGAAGTTATCCGGGAAAGAGTGGGGGTACAGGGAGTACATGAGATAGTAGAGGAAGCAAGACTGAGATAGTATGGGCATGTAATGAGGATGGAAACAAAGAGGATGGTGAAGAAAATGTTGTGGTATTTTCCCCACTTATTTCATTTACAAGGAAGACCAATAAAGAGATAGGAGGAACAGATAACATAAACAGTGCAAGTGAGAGGAGAAGAATGGAAGCAATTAAAGGAGTAAGCGTGATGGAAAGATAGAGGAAAATGGAGGCATTCTACTAAATTGATCTGGTCACAGTTGATGATGCTGCTGATGATGTGTATGCGTCTATTGAAAATAATTTTTATCATCCAGCTTTAATTACACTTGTTTATTTTTTACAGAGCTTTTAAGATATTATACCATCGGTAATGTGGTCTAAGACGTCAAGCTTACAATATACTAGATAGTTCCATAACAAGGTCAAGATTCGAATCTTTGCAGGTTGGTTTGACACACGTTATTTATCACTGTGATTTTCCCCTTCTCTTACCCGTGCTAATACAAGTAAAAATCCTTTAAACACCCTTCTAATCCTTTACCCCTATATTTAGACATTGAGTAAATCTTGCGTTACTCGCTTCAGTGGACAAACTGTCAAAGGTGTAAGTTGAGTGTTAGACTGGCCTGCTGATGATAGGGAGATCGGGGCTCGAATGTAGGTCGTACCTACTGGGGTGGCTTTTTCCTAAATTGTTTCCCCTCTCCTTCCACGAAAATGCGGGTAGATTGCCTCTAAAATGCTTCCTTCATCATTCTTTCCCCATTAAATTATTATTATTATTATTAGCACCGCGTCTTACTACCCGTTCGGGTTATACGTACTTACGCTGATGTGTAAATGGTAGGGTGAGTGTGAGATGAAATGGAGGACCTACAGTTTAACTTGTGATCCGAACCACGGTAGAGGCCTGGCATTCCTCACATTCACAAGTTGTGATTAATACACGTCTTGTCAGAGGTGAAGGAAGGGTTTGGCAATCAGATAAATCTGTGCCGGGACCAAGGATTAAACCCCGGAACCCTAGCACAAAAGTCTGACACCTTACCCCTAGACCAGCAGGTCACATTATCCCCATTAAATTAATTATTATATATTATAATAACTTTAACAGATAATAAGACGCGGTGCTTTAAATATTAATAATAATAATTTGGGGGTAAAAAGGTTGAACTGAGAATGAAAATAGTTTTTTTTTAAATTTCTTATCCACTGATAACAGGAAAACTGTTCCCGTTTCGGTAAGATAGAAGCACAGATTCTCTAAAGATGTGGGCGAGATAGGTCACTGTTACACTGAGCCAGCGCTCAATTAAGGGGATAGCTTAAGGCTATCCCGGGGAAGGTGTGCTTCTAACGGTAATACCAAGACATGGGGACTAGATTTCCTCCCCCTATCCTTGTATCCTGACAGAGAGCGCGTGTGTGTGTGTGAGAGAGAGAGTGAGAGAACAGCGTTATGTTCAATTAGCAGAGTGTTGGTATAAATGTTTGGGCTCTGAAACATAATTACCGGGGTTTCGGAGGCTGTTCGGAAGTGTGCGGAGATAAGAAGACTCGAGATGCTGTTAAGGATCCGATACTACCTGTGGTTTCTTCTCACCTCACTTTGCGCTACCAGCGCACGCTGATACAGTCCAATTTTCATGCGATGTTCCTTAATTATTTGACAACCAGTAAAAATTACTAGTGGCCAGGACTACAGCGCTCATTCGAATGACAACCGCTCTTGGATACAAAGAGATTGAAATGCAGTTACCCGCTTTGGTATCGGAATACTCTAAAACAGGGATTGCCAAACTCTTCAGATGAAAGGTGCTTTGGCACCAGGAAACATACGTGCTTTACACAATAAAAATAACAAAAAATGTACACTAATATGTATAATGAACATTCAATGACGACAGTTTTTAATTTTTTTTATAACACCAAGTCTTACCACCCATTTGCGCTACATGCTTATGTAATAATTACGCTAATGTGTTAGGGATAGGAAAGGTTGAATTTAGAGTAAGTGTACTCGCATTTGCGCGGAGAGAGAGTAGGGAATAATTTAGAAATTACTCTCTGTATACCTGACCAGGATAGAACCACCACTACTAGGTCATAGTCAGTCTAGCCTATTGTGAGACTAACACCTTAGACCATACGGCCACCAAAGCGGGTAATAATGACAGTTACATTTTACGAGTATGAAAGTTTAAAACAAACGAAAATCGTCCTTTGGCAAATGTACTTTATTCAAATCTGGAAAATTTGGCAATTTTAATTCAAGATGGTATTTTATAGTGTTAAAATCCAATAAAGAATTTCTCTAAAATTACGTCATGTAACCTGAAATAACAATGGCGGAGCCCAAGGTCTACAAGGAGCATAGTTTTAAAAGCGCTAAACTAAGGCAATTTGTCAAATTGGGGTCCTCGCACCAATGGTGGTACATGGCAGCCTCTCAATTAGTCCTCATGATCCCAGGAAATTTAGTAATGATAGTGAATTAAATAATGTTGATCATATATAATACAAATATATGAAATGCAAAAGATTAAATATGAAACGACTGAACTATGCTCTGTTTATTTCCTCGGTAGACACAAGGAATATAGAAAAGAAAGTCTGTACAAACCTCAAGTTAATAAATCTGAACTATGCTCTATTTATTTCCTTGGTAGACACAAGGAATATAGAAAAGAAAGTCTGTATCAACCTCAAGTTAACAAATCTGAACTATGCTTTTTTTATTTCCTCGGTAGACACAAGGAATATAGAAAAGAAAGTCTGTACCAACCTCAAGTTAACAAATCTGAACTATGCTTTATTTATTTCCTCGGTAGACACTAGGAATATAGAAAAGAAAGTCTGTACCAACCTCAAGTTAACAAATCTGAACTATGCTTTATTTATTTCCTCGGTAGACACAAGGAATATAGAAAAGAAAGTCTGTACCAACCTTAAGTTAACAAATCTGAACTATAATTTATAAAAAAAAATTAGATTATATTTGCTTTCAACATTTTATTTGATTAATTTTTTGTCTTATAATTTATATATAGTCCTAAAATGGATTTGTTTGGAAATAATGTTTTTTTTTCGGAATAATTTTCAGTCTTCTCTCTCCCCAATACTGAGGGCCTTGGTGGCCCCTCAGTGCGCATAACTTACACTTGCTCGTCCTTCATCAACAAAACTTTGAGAAACAATAATCCAAGGTGTTCTTTTGCAATAGACTGGACTGCTGATGACGGGGAGATCAAGGTTCAAATCCCGGTTAGCTGTACTTAAGTTTTTTCCTAAATGGTTTTCCACTCTACCTCCATACAAATGTGGGTACGCTAATATAAATGAAACCTTCTACATTCCTAGCACATTATCGTAATTTGCACGTATGCATACAACCCGAATGGGTAGTTTGAAGTGGTTAAAAAAAATTCACTAGTTATTATTTTACATTCGGCATTAAATGAAATATCCACACAAGGATAATCTTTAAGTCTTCTTCTATTACAACCATAATTTAGATATACTTATTAAATATTCCAACTAAATAAACACATTATATGAACTAAAAACCAACCAAATAAAAGATTTTAAACCATAGAAGTATATTAGACAGCCGATGATGGCGAGATCTAGGTTCGAATCCCGGTCCAGTGTACTGAGTGTGGTTTTCCCTAAACGGTTTTCCACTCTCCTTCAATACAGATGCGTGTACATTTCCTTTAAATATAACTTTCCTAGTCCCTATAAACGTAATTAGTACATAAGTGTGTAAATCGAACGAGTAGTAAGACGCGGTGCTTAAAAAAAAAGTTTGAAAGCAAAATATTTAGATATAATATAACAAACGTACAAAATTACTATCTTGTCTGCTTTCATTTAATAATTTTAAATTGTTTTATTTTCAGATCAAAAGGATACCTAGCTCTCTTCGTATAACTCGCATTTTGAAACGCATCTTTGAATAAGTAATTTGTTAAGTCTCGTATTTATTCTCAAGTTACACCAATACAAGTCTTGGGCTATTTTATTTATAATTAACTTAGGAATACCGGGAATCGTTTCTTCTCTTGAATATTTTTATTTGTAGCTGCTTGTATTTTCAAAATGTATAATTCATAATAACATGAAGCTCATCATTAAAAATGAAACACAAAGATTAGATTACATATTTATACATAAAAAATAGTATTCTGAGACATGTTTGAAAATGAATTATCTATATTATGTACTAAATAGTGCTATTAAACTTTATTCTTTACATTAGTGAGTTTGGAACCAAGGCTAAGTAGTAAGTATGACGAGAGTAGTTTATAGGAAATGCAACATCATTTTCATGAAGTTAAGATAGGAAAATCATAGTTAAAAATAAAATTTGGAAAACCAGCTCCAGTAAATCCGGTAGCGATTCAAACCTTGGCTTCTCTGTCAACGGCAATAGCATTTGTTGCGAGTCTGATGCCTCAGACTGTATACACTTAGTTTGAAGTTTTATTTACAAAAATAAACAAACTATGTAGTACATCAATTAAAATCTATTATTTATTGTATTTCCATGCCAGTTTAAACAATAAGCATATTATTTCAAACTATAATGCAAACATGTTGTTAAGCAAGGCCTTCTATTTTTATAAACATCTTGTCAAGCAAGGCCCTCTCTTTTTGTAAACATGTTGTCAAGCAAGGCCCTCCCTATTTGTAAACATGTTGTTAAGAAAGGCCATATCTTTCTGTAAACATGTTGTTAAGAAAGGCCCTCTATTTATGTAAACATGTTGTTCTGTCATGTGAACATGTTGATAAACCAAACCCTCATTCCTCTGCGAAAATGTTTATTCACCCTCTGAACATATCCAGCAACCCATCTTTCCACCTTCTGAAAATATCCAGCAACCCATCCCTCAATCCTATTAGCATATCCAGCAACCCCCTCCCAGCCCTCCATCCACCCTGTGAACATGTCAAGCCACCCCCTCTCCACCATGTGAACAATGTTTTAAAGTCTCTGTCAACCCTCCATCCACCCTGTAAGCATGTTGGCAATCCTCCATGAACACAGCGACCGACCGACCGACCGACCGACACATCAAAGAGCGCGCGCGCGTTATCTCCCATGTAGCGAGCAAGCGACTGAACAACCCTGGCGAATATAATTCACCTCCCGCTACGGTGGCTCGGTCGGTGAAGTGAAGTCGCTCTTTAGCTGGCAATATCAGCTCCGATAGAGCGGGGCCCTCACGACTCAAAGAGGACAGGTTGCCTACGTTACAGCGACAAGGGGAGGAAGAACCGCTTTGCTGAAAAGGTGGAAAAATGGTGAACACGCCACTGCGTTAGAAAGAGGGAGGGTTAAAAAGAGAGCAAAGCGGAGGGTGGGGTTGCTGTTATGCTGAAGTGAATTTATATTTCAAAGAATGGAACTTCATATTGAAAAAACGCTACAAATAAGTTCACATTTGTTGAGAATTAATTGTGATGTACTTCAGTAATGTTCGCGCAGTTTGGGCTAGGTGATGTCCAAGCAAAATATTTGACGTCTGCGTGAGGGTTTAGTCAGGGATACTGGTGACGTTTCCTAAAATCACATTATATATAGTTATATACGTAAATAAACAACTTAATAGATATTTTGGAACTGTAACACTTCGATTAATATATAGTATAATTCTCGTAGAAAGGACCACTTTTGACAGTTACAGAAGTTACTACAATTTCAACGTCAAAACATATGGAGTTAGTATCGCTATATTTTGATAGATCGTATGAATATTTATAAAACAACTCTAACTATATAGTAACATTTTATCACTGTTAACCATAAAAAAAATTGTTTGTACTATCTACTAGTAGTTCTGTGAACATTAAACCTCTCTACCCTCGAGTTTTAGCGTTACTGGAATATTTAAGGTTTCTTTTTGAATTTAAAATTGAAACATCTAATATAATTTCGATTGGAAGTTGATATTTTTACTTGGTAATCAGGTTAGATATAAAAAGTGAAGTGTATAATTATTAGTATATTGTATCCTTAGATAACAGTTTTCCGTGAGACTTTATATGTCGGTCTCACAATTTCTCAAAATTTAAAATAATACGACCTAGGTGCTTGGTAGATTGCTTAGAATTTTAGATCCAAATCACTTTAGATGACCTTTTAAATGAATAAAATGAATAAATTTTTTTAGCGGCCACCATTTTAATGAAATAGATTTTTCCTTTCGTAATAATTCTAATAAAAACGTTCCCACCCTTAATTTATTTCAAATAAATGAATAATTTGAAAATATAAAAATAAATGAAAACAACATGTGTTAGAAAATCTTCTCACACACCTGGGTGGTCTGTTATTAGTTTTTTGTTGTTGTTGTTTACAACGATTCTCTGTTGTCAACTTATATTTTCCAATGTTCACCGCTCCCCACCCCTATTTCAAATACTTGTGAACATAACTTTAGGAACAGTTTCGTTCGCTCTACTTCCCCTCTGGAACATTACCGAAGCACGATGCAAGCATGGTGACATAGAAGGAAACGAAGAAGCCACTATAATGATTTTTATTTTCAAAACGTATACCCAAAAATAAAGGCTCCTTTCTTCACTCGCCTTACAACCTTACTGTGCAATGGTCCGTGACATTTTGATCTTCATTTTTCACTACATCTTAAACCTTTCAATAAAACAATCCTCGACACGCTAAGCTATCAAGTTTCTAGCTTCCGGCCGCATCAATTGTTAAAATAAAATAATTATGAGACAGATATTTAAATAATCTATAAAAAACAAATTAATCCCACAGAGCTTCTTGCACATATAGTTAGAATTAAAATCTGACACTTGTCACCATCACTCTGGGTCCCAAAAATAATCTCTTCAACGAGGCCTCGACGACCACGGCTTCCAAAGCATGAGTCCAAGAGAAGTATATTTCTTCACCATAATTAAACGGATATCCAGATCGAAAAACTTTATAAATACTACGTCTGACCTAGGGTCAAAGAGTATACCTACTGAATAAAAAAAAAAATTGATCCACGGATTTGACAGTTACCATGGAACAGACATCCGGAAAGACAGATGAAATGCCAAATGGTAAAGTTAAAACAGGATTTTGCTACCCTCGGTCAAAAATATACTTTCTATCAGAATTTTATGAGAGTTACTCTTCATTAAAGAAGCACCGTGGGAAAAGGATGTACTTGTATTTCTTATAATACTACTACTATTAATACTACTACTACTATTAATACTACTACTACCATTACTACTACTATTAATGCTACTACTACTTCTACTACTACTACTACTATTACTATTACTATTACTATTACTACTACTACTACTTCTACTACTACTATTACTATTACTTCTGCTACTACTATTACTACTACTACTACTACTATTACTACTACTATTACTACTACTACTACTATTACTACTACTACTTTTATGCACCACGTCTTACCAACAATTTGGCTTAAACAACCATTTACATTAACGGGCTATATATGAGGAAGGTATAACTTAGAGAAAGTGTACTCGAATTTGTGTGAGGGTGACGTGCAAAACTATTTTAAGGAAAAAAACCCTTTATAAACTAGGCCGGGAATTAATTATAGTACTCCTTGTTGGTGGTGAACCAGTCATGACAAGAATGATGCCTTTGTGCCTGTGACCGGCGATGCGGATGGGGTGCTACTTATGATATATAATTTAGAACTGTCAAATAAAAAATTGAATTCTCTTGTCCATACAAATGGATTATTTAATTTAATTTAAATATACCTAGACAAGTAAATGCGGGCTCGGCCTGATGTACCCTTTTTTTTTGAAATCGCCTTTGTATCCTGTAAAGGCTACCGACGGTAACCCGCATCCCTTTAATTAGCGACACGGTAACTTTGTAAGGCAATTACTTTCCTCACCTGAATAAATGATGAGATGACTAGTGTGTGCCGCCCCCCCTTCCACCCCCCCAAAAAAACTCGTTACGTCCCTCTTAATGACGTGAAGGGTATACATTTATAAATTTACTATGGAGTGACCCGATTCGGTGGTCGAATGTTCTTAGGCGACGTTCTTCCAATAGACTGGATTTCCGATGACGGGGATATATTGGTTTGAAACCCAGTTGATCGAGTGTACTGAGGTGTGTTTTTCATAAAAAGGTTATACATCCACCTCCACGAAATATGTGGGTGCACTTCCTCTAAGTCATATCTTAATCCTAGGTCGTCAGTATGAACATGCTGGTAGCCTGGATGAGGTACTAACCGGTTCGGTGGTCGCATGGTCTGACGTGTTACTCGTGCAGTAGACTAGACTGCCGATGAAGGGGAGATTTGAGGTTCGAATCTGGGTCGAGTGTACTGAGGGTGTTTTTTTTCCAAATTGGTTTTACACTATCCCTCCATGCAAATGATGGTACACTTCTTCTGAACATATTCTTTATAATCCCTAGTACACTAGCGTAGTTAGTACAAACGTATAACCCTAACGGATACGTGATGCTAAAAAAGTACGTAGTACACAATTGAAAAAAATAATCAAATATTGTATGTTAAACGAGTTTAAGGGACTACGATATTGAATTATACTCGGGATGTATAAAGTGACCCCAATAATAACTTAACTACTAATACTGATCTAATATCAATTCACATATATAGTGAAAACTCTGCCCATATCATTACGGAGCTCACTATATAGTTGGACTAGCGACATCGTTTATATCACACATTTAGGCATGGCCCTGAAGTAACGTTTTCTACTGGGCCAAACTTAGAGTTTTTTGGTGTGCAATTGAGTGCAAGCTAGAGGGAAACATTATTTAATCCCCTTTCCTGATTTTAAGAACTGTGGAATGAGCAATTTAACACCATCCTACAACTTGCTTAGGTCCCACAATTTCCAAATTAGTATGATAAAATAATTTCTTATTTATATTTTTGAATTCACATTGAATCATTCTGATCTGTAACAAAACTATCGAATATACGTGAGTTTAATTGGAGCTTCATTTGGTTTGTTATACATAAGTACTTGAAAGTTTAAACAGAATAACAAAATTGCTATCTTTACAGGAAATTATAACTATTTTGTACTTTAGAATGTTCCCTTCGAACTTGATTTGCGAAATTAATAAATAGTAAAATAAAAATATTGAAATCGTGAGATATGTGTAATACTTATGATGCAGTGGTGTATTGCGGGTTGAGCTACTATCAAACACTTAGGGCAGTGATTACTCATGTAACATTTCAATGCCGTGAGATAGAATACAATACAACATTTTATACAATTGTGTAGAGATTTTGGTTGGAAGAACAGTCTAGAACATTCAAATATATTTATTTGCGGTCAACATTGATAACGTTTTACCATATTATTTATGTTATTTTATAGGTATTAATAATGCCTATCAAACTTGACAGCTGCTGATAATATAACTTGATGTATTAATATGTTAAAATGGTTTTAGTAACTTCAGTAACTAACTTCTATTTTTCTTCCTAACAAAATCAAAGTATACCATCAAACCCACGTGGCACTATTCCGCATGTAACATTCTAACGCCGTGAGATAGAACACAATACTACATTTGATACAGTTGTGTATTGCGGGTTGTGCCACCATAAAACTCACGGGGCATTGCTGACTCATGTAACATTCTAACGCCGTGAGATAGAAAACAATACTACATTTGATACAGTTTTGTATTGCGGGTTGTGCCACCATCAAATCCACGGGGCATTGCTTACTTATGCAAGATTCTAACGCCGTGAGATAGAATACAATACTACATTTGATACAGTTGTGTATTGCAGGCTTAGCTACCATTAAAACACGGAGCACTGGTAAAATTTATTTAAAATTCTAATTACGTGATAACAGAGCACAGATCTACGAGTTATACATTTGTGTAGTGAGGAATTTATTGTTTTCATATACAAGGGAACTATGTGATTGATAAATGAATTCGTGAATATTTGTTTTTATTTGTGTACTCCAAATCATTGCTACATCAAACCTTTCTTAAAGATTGGCTTGTATACATTCTGTTTCTATTTTGTGTGCACATTGAAAATCTGTTAATTATTTTTACTAATATACAGTATTTTTATTTGTAGAATAAATTAGCAATCTACCATTGTTTATACACGTTTGTCACATTTTAACACAACTGTTATTTAAAGTCTTAAGCTATGAAGAAGAAATGAGAAGGGTACAAAAAGAAAATGCACCCACATTAGGATGAAAAAGCGTTGTGAAAACTTAATTAGAATATCACCCTTTTACGAGCCCAACAAAGATTTGAACCTCAAACTCTTCGTCATCGGATATTCAGTCTATTAAGACCCAAAGCCTTAGATCACGCGTCTACCAGTATGGAGGCACGTGTATATAATTATATTTTATGTGGATATTATAATTTTTATAAGTCATATATATATATATATGTATATTTAGTATAGGACTAACGCATAGTGGTGTATAGCATACATAGAAGTATATATTATTCATAGTACAATGAAGTATATATACTATAGTATAAATAGTTTTATATACCCATAGCAATATGATGATGCTCAACTCGATGATTGGTTTGATGCGCTTTCCATCCATCTAGAGCTGGCCATTTACTCAGAACTTTACCTGGTTATTGCTGCCCGCACCATCTGGTAGTAAGCACATGTACTAGGGAATTCAGAATATATGGTGGTTTCCCGTATTTTTCCACACTGGAATTTTACGAGCGAGTGAGGAAAATCACCAATTGATTTTGCCGGAAAGGTAATTTTACACACCTTCCAGGGATCTTTTACATGTCACGATCGATATAGGACTGACGGCTTTACTTTCCTTTCGAGGGAAGTTGTGTTACGGATTTTCATCGCTCAGGAAATATTCGTTGGACTTCGGATGGGTTTGAACCTACGATCATTGGGTCCTGAGGAGAGCGCTTTACCTCCAAGAACACCGAGCTCGAGAGTAATTTGTTGGTCCATACTACGAGTACATAGACATATTAAACGGTGGTTTTGGCTCAAAACGTAGATTTGAATATTTTATATATTTATAATAAATAACCATTGCTTTAAACAGAAGTAGAGCTCGCTTTAGAGTGGTATCACTCTGCTTACTGCTGCTTAAAATTACCTTCCTCGTGGTTTGCACCCCAGTTCTTTCTTCTTTCTATTTTCACTCAAGACTCCTCGAGCGAAAGTAACTGCGAGTTTTAACAGTGGAAGAAAGATGGTAAAAAATAAATCCAATAGAAATAACTTTATTTTTCTCTCCGTAGAGTGGGTTGTTATAGATTCTAAAAAAAGAGAAAAAGGTTCGTTTTCTTTACTGTTTGTATTGAACAGCTGAGGCTGGGTTGACACACAGCACACACTGAGAGTAGATTATTTCTTAGTTGGTTTCCATTAAAATATCCTCTTGATTTTTCCATATAAAGTAAATACATTTTTTTATAAAAAAACGTCCATTCATTCTCTTTAAAGAAAATGAAAGTTATAAGAGTACGCTTAACTGTTGGACTACTTTTTGTTTTAATTTAGCAAAGTTGAGACTTAATTTAACCAGCCTTAAAATCTACCTAAAAGTGATGAATGAGCACATAATTTGTAGTTTTTATTCAACTTTTAGTAATCAAGAGATACATTATTTATATCCTTTTTAAATTAAACCTATGTTTGTTGACTAGGCATATCGAGGCTTTGTTTTAACTTGACCATTTGGCATTTCATGTGTCTTTCCAGATCTTTGTTACGAGATGACTTGTCAAATGTGTAGACCAATTTTAACAAAATTTGCCAGACACCTTCTTTGAGCCTAGGCCAAACAACGTATGTATTCTACACGGGTCTTTGTTCTGATTATCGGTTTCAAGATTGCGACCGATCAAATGGTTTTTAGTTTAATAGTTGCTCTTAAGAGATTTTAATTTATAACTTTAAACAGCCGATCAAGTTTTTAAAAGTACTGTAAATATTTTTTTTACATTTTTTTGCGAGACTGACGTCTTAGATCACGTAAACCATTTAATTTTATATAACTAATTTTTTAGTCAATAGCTTTCTGTCTAATTTTAGCACCAAAGGACATTATTAACTTCAAAACCAAGGATAAATTATGGTATGGTGAAAAAATAAGAAGACTATATAATTCTTAGCATGACATACTTAGCATTTTTTGAATGAAGGAAGCGAGGTCTACTGTTCACATAATTACTTGTAATCAGTAATGTAATTATGAAGTCTCATTTGTTTGATAGATATAGGGGCTATGTGAGGTTTTGATTAAGCTCATAATAGTTAGTAATTTATTTTGGTGTTGCCAATAGTTGTTAGTTTTATAAATTAATATATAAGCTATGTGTATATATGTCTATTTATATTGACAGTGAAAATATTAGATTTATATAAGTGCAGTACTTGTACAATCATTGATCTAGTTTAAAAACTTTTATTACTGGCAAGCATAAACTATTTAAATATTGAGACAAAAAACTCAACTAGCTTCTAAATAATTTCCAGATCTTTGACTTAAAATGCTGGAAAATACCTAGCTATAATCAATGAAGGTCAGTAAAACGTAAGTATACTAAATTTACCCACAAATTAACTCTTAGTATTAATATCTTTTAAAATAACAATAAAGTTTGGGTAACTATATTGCACTAACTTTATCATATATATATATACATACATATATATACATATATACATATACATATATACATATATATATATACATATATATATATATTAGAAAGTTAGTGAAATATAATCAGGTGAAGGCTGCACCATAATGTAACCAATCAAATTAAGTTTTCTAACTTTCCTGCCAAACAGAGTGTATATTCTGTTTTAATAAAGTATACATACGAGTACATTAGTATAGTAAAAATATGTGGAAATTCATAAGTGACTTAATAGTTTCGGCATCTCTTCACCACGATATCGGGGGTAGAGAAGTTTCTTTTTCTTGTTATATGGATAAAGGCTAAGCACTATTACTAGATGAATTCCAAACCAAATAAAGTAATTCTATCTGAATTTTCGTGCAATATACGTTAAATAAGATGTTTGGACTTGCCCTAACATACCAAATCAAACAAAAATGGAACGCAAAACTAACATTCATCTTAAAATATCAATATTGAAGATAAAAAGTATCTTGGTAAAGTTGTAGCGGTTAATTTAACTAACATATTTCAACCAAACTTGTAAACAAAATTTTTTTTGGCGTTCTGTCTTACGACAGGTCCACTACTTTTGTCAGTGAACTTATATCACCAATGCGTCCCTCTCTCTGCTTCCTCCTTTAACTCCCAGAATTTTCTTCTTTCTTTCAAGTCATATAATATTTTAATCTTCCTCCTTCCTAAGCTCTTCTTTATCTAAACATTTCTTTCTATTAAGTCGTGCAGAAGACAGTTCTTCCTAAGAATGTGTACGATCCCATTTGCTTTGTACCAAAGAATCACATCCAAAATAGTTCTCTTCTCACTCAGACTATACGGCTCAATATTATAGTCTCCGATTAAAAAATGTAATCTTACTGCCTTAAGTGCTACTGATAAGCTTGCAGTATCAGGCGTAATGTTCTAGGATAGGTTATAAGTTTTGCGTTTATATAACATGTATGCTTATAAAGTTCACATTGGACACCTTAGTTTAAAAAATTAGTTATTTGATTTCTTTTTTATCACCCCCTCTTACTTCGTATTTAGGTTATAGGCATATAAATGATAACTATTCTACTGAGCTAGAGATGAGGAAGGAAACAATTTTTTTGGAAGGAGAGTAAGAAATTATTTAGGAAAAAACACCATCAGTAGACTAGACCGGGATTAAAATCCCAATCTCCCCGTCATTAGCAGGCCAGTCTAACACGAGCGTGACGCCTTGGACGTCTTTTTAATTTTTGGTGTGTGAATGACGACGCATTAATACCATGAAAATAAGATGTTATAGACCACGGGTTCAACGGGTAACCCTTACACAAGAAAAAAAAATACATTCTGGAGCTCTAATAGAAAGCTTTACACAAATATTATGAACATTTAATGAAGACAGTTAAAATTTACAAACATCGAAATATAAAACAAATGGAAAACATCAAATGTTCTGGCTGTGCCTTTGGCAAATGTCCTTTATTCATATTTGATAAAAAATAATTGGCAATCATAATGACCGATGCTATTTTATATTGTGATAAAACAAAGTATATTCAAAGATTGCTTGACGAAGCCTGAAATAACTATGACGGAGCAAAGAATATAAGACTTTGTTATATACTATAGAGTATTCTTTTACTGTCTATAGTAGTAAGTAACTACAGTTAGAGTGCTTTTATTGTTCTTACTACCCTTCCGATATATATATTTAATAATAATAACGAGATAAGATTGTTAAGGTGCGCGTAGAATTCCGAGGAAGTATACCTATATTTACTTTCAGGGGGAGTGGGAAATTTTTGATAAATAAAAAAATACCTCAGTACACCCAACTGCGACTCGAATACTGACCTCCCAGGCACCACAAGAAATACTAGACTATATTCTCATGAAGTTTAGCTTTACGGCGTCGAGATACGTCCGATCCACATTTTAATCTGTCAAAACTGGTTGAACAATTTTTCGCAACCAAATTGAATACTATTTTTTTCATCCCTTTTTCTTTGGAATAGAATTTAGAATTCTAGACTGTATGGTTTTTTTTAGGCTGGTGCTCTCTATGTTTTTTTGAACCTTTTTTTTTGGCGGAAATTGTTACAAGTCGAAAACGTCAAGTGAAGCGTTTCGCATAGTGATTATTTGCCTTTAACTCTTCTCTTTCTCAATGTTTGATATCTCTCTCACGATTTTAAAATACTTTCTTTTTTTTCACTATCGAATCTAAATCTAAATTTTATCGAGTGTTTGGAAAGTTAAGATTAAGGAAATAAAAAAGGGAAGAATACTAATATGAGTGAGTAAAAAGAGAGAGAATGTAAACAAATGAAAGGATTTGAAAAATAGTTCTACGTTGATTTCTCTCTTTTTCTCCCTCTCTTTCTCTCTCTCTCTTTATATATATATATATACATATAAAAGGAAACGTGTAAGTCATTTGTTTAAATCTTTTCTTTAAAACGTCATGCTGCGAACCAGCGTCGCTTTGTCAGCGTCGGCGTCTTGCTTCAAAAGCGTTCTTTAGATTCGGTTCATTATTAGATGAAACCATCATGAGACTTTCAAGACTTTAAGTTTTTTTTCCATCCACCGCGTCTTACCACACGTCCACGATATATACATATTTACACTGGTATCTACTATCTAAAACTTTCACACATTTAAGTGTATTTATAGCGTACATAGTTCCTAAGTTTATTTCACTGCTTTAAAACTATCACGAAACAATTTAGAGGAAATAAATCTACACACGCGTGGAAGGAGAGTAGAAAACCATTTAAGAAAAAAAACACCTCAATACGTTCAGCCAAGGTTCGAGCTCTGACCTGCTTGTCGTTGTAATACTAGACAATATGAGGCTGAGGCTTTAAGCCAACGTGCTTCCCTATGACGATGAGAAGGGAAGGGAAGCTTATAACTTGTATTTAGATGGAGACAAATACTAACTTTCTCTGTTCTATTATCTTAGTAATTCAAAACTATTTGAAAAAAAGAATTGCATGGAAGTCACTTGCTTGAATCTATAATTTTAAAATAGGTTTTAATGTCGAAGGCTATAGTTTGTGAAATGCAACCAGTATTTATAGAATGTCAGATCCTTTTTAAAATTGGCTGTGCATTTGTTGAACTATCTCTTTGAAAGAGCATGGATGAATTAATATGTTACAGTAGTTTGATAATGAATATTTGATATTTTATCAACACAATCTATATTAATTAGAACATCACAATTATAACCGAACCAACCATCTCTACGCTGATAATTTTACAAACTAAAAATAAAAGAACAAATATAATAAACTAATGAAGGTATAGTTTTGAGTTTTAACCATGCGCATCGGAGGTATTATTCCACACGTTTTTAATTGTTTAAGTTTTTATATCCTCTCTTATCGCTTATGTTGCTATATTTCCTGTAAACTAATCTTAAAATCCCCACTCCTTGGATTCAGATACTAGCCTCACCAGCCAACATGAGAGGCCGTCGCCTGTAATGCTGACATTCAATGTACTTACTTTAAATCTATTACTGTTTCCAGCTTGTGGCCGGAGTCAGTTTTTTATCCACCACCGGCTGAATAGGCCTGTCGTAGGTTCATATGACTTATAATCTAACTTAAGACTAGGACAGACACAATATCCAGTCCCTGGCAGTTAATTCATCACTGTGAAAGAGTAAATCCACATTTCATCAGTGAAATTTTTCTCAGCCACTGGGAATCGAACCCGGGACACTTAATACAGTAGACAGACACGATAACGATTGTGTTAAGGTGTCAGATCAATATACAATACTATTTTACTAAATGTAAATATATTTTATGGGTGAAGTGTTCCTACATGATGGACCAAGGCTATATATAGCAATATTCTTATGAAAGTCTTAAGAAAGGTTTATTTACTACCAAATTTGTACTAAATAGTAAGTAATATTCTGGTCGGAAAAAAGTCGTTTTACATGGTTATTTGATACAAGAAAATAGCTCTTTTCACTATCATATACAGAAGGGGTGAAAGTCCATTTTTTAGCACATTGTCCTACTATCTGTTTGGTTTATATGCTTATGTACTAATTAACGCTAATGGTTTAAGGGAGGGTAAAGGCTACTTTTATAAGAAGTGTACCCGCATTTGGGTGGAAGGAGAGTGGAAAACTATTTTGGAAAACCATCCTCAATATACCCGACCTAGATTAGAACCTTGATCTCCCTGTCATAGGCAGTCTTATCTACTGCGAGAGTAGAATGTTAGACCATGGGGCCTCCGTAGCATGTTAAAGTCCCATATTAGACCCCCAGTTAGTACAATAGTGGATTATTTGTAAATAAACGTGTCTCCAGTTTAGTATTCAAGTTTGGATTTATAAAGTATAGTTAAATGTTCATAGAATAACATTTTAGAAAGTATAAAAAATTTTCCTCCAAAATTTTTATTATTTTACTATATTTTTAGTATTAATTTATTAGTAATGATAAATAACTTTATCAAAAGTGTCAACTACAGATCACATGCCATGACGTATGGATACGTGAAGGTAAATCTAGTAAATCTTCTAGTTGTCAGATAAGGTTCTTCCAATGAAAATTAGACTGTTATGTTGTTAATTGTGTCCTACATTTCAAAACCTCGTTCGTTCGTTTCGTAGGTGGTTTTTGTCTTCTCGACACGTTCCCATATCTCTGCTGTTACGTATGAGGGGAAACGTGGCAGAAATTTTGAGTGACCTTCATTGACACGTTAATCATGTTTTCATTTCTAATCAAGATTGTAGCGTCGCAACTGGGCCCTAAGCAGGATTATACCCCCACTTCTTTTTAATATATATCTCCTCATACGCCCCCATCTACCGTCGTCAGAGGTATGATCACAAACAAAAGTTTGTGTCCATTTAAAAAAAAATAGTTTGTTCATCAATAAAGCTACTGGCAACCAACTATTGATTTTATAAAAAATGTTTTAAATTAAAGATTTCGATTTCTAATAGTGCTTTAACTTTACTTCTTGCTACCCATTTGGGTTATATACGCTTAAGTACTAATTACGCTAAGAGGATTGAAATGAGGGTGTTGAATTTAGATGAAGTGTACCGCATTTGCGTGGAGAGTGTAGGAAAATCATTTAGGAAACCTACTCTGAATACACCTGACCAGGATTGAACCATGATCTCACCATTATCGGCAGTCTAGTCTATTGTGAGAGTAGCGCGTTAGATCACGTGGCAGCCTAAGCGTGTACGATTTAGATTTACAAAAATTCTTTATTGCCCTTCAGTAAACTACTCTTAATTTTATGGTTGGATATGAAATGACAAAATATACTCGTGGGAATCTCATGATAACCCTAAATGCCATGTTTTAGCGCTATCATTGGAATGGTTTTGATTCTATGCCGAGTTATAGAGCCAGGCACACAAAAGGCATTGCAAAAAATCACCTTTTCAAGGGGTCTTGGAACGTCGACATACATAAATACCTAATCAAGCCGTTCCCTTACGAGGTAGGCAAGAAATGGTGAATCTAGCTCAAAAGTCAACAACTCCGTACTTAGTCCATCCTCACTAACTTTCTACACACTTCCCTAACATTGTATTCGCCCTTCGCTTCAACAACATCCATGCACCGAGTTATAAATGCTTATTTATTCTTAGAACACTTAATGTTTCTCTTTTTCACATATTCGTCTACAACATTTAATCACGTCTTACATGGCCTACCCCTTCCTTTTGATCCACACACTCTACCTTCGTATATTCTCTTCATCCCACAATCCACACTGATCCTCTCAACACACCCAAACCACCGTAAGACGCTTCTTTCACATTTGACCTATTGGATTCCATTTAAAACCACACTCCTTCAGCTCCCATTCATCACTGACTCTGTCCATACGAGTTTTCCCACATACATTTCTTAGATATCTCATTCCAACCGCATTCACCTTGCTCTTGTGTTTCTCCTGACAGACCACACTTCACATCCATAAAACAACGTTGGCGTTAACACACTTTTATATACTGCCATCTTTTAAACGTTGACATTTATCAAAATCTTAGTTTCGAGTTTTATGACGGTCATAATACATCTTTCTCCAAGGGTTCGAGAGAAAGTAAAAAAAAAAGTGATAGTGAATGATGTTTTGTTCGTGTTTGTACACACATGCTTTGGATGATCAATGCAGGGAGTAGGGGGGTGAGGGGGTAAAGAGTGTAAGGGTTAAA
>CABFWB010005627.1:0-42709 GCA_902151455.1 Timema bartmani | reverse complement strand
CAGTACATGTTTATCTACTCATTTAGTTATGAAATCATCTCCCTTGTGAATGGGGCATCAGAGAAGGTCCTTGAAGCGAGCGACCGGCCGGCTTTGGGCGTCACACCCTCTCAGTATGCACAACAATCTAACGGGACTCGGCCTAGCCTCGTGCCAGCTTGGACCAGTCTTCTCTCGCGGAGTATGCGTCAAAAGGAGGGACCATGTAGTGTCATCTCCCCGTCCAACCCGATACACTTAGGGGTGGATTTCATCCTTGGATCTACTGGGGGGTGGAACCAATGTCTCATTCTTGGTTTAATAAGGATAAGGGTGAGGTCTTTTTACTCCACGCCTTACTACTCTTTCTAGATATAAGCTTTTAACTACATTAATGATGATTAAGAAAGAACTAAGGTTGTAGAAAAGAGTTTTTTAGACTTACGCATGCTGATGATAGTTTTTTTTCAAACGAACAATTTTACTTATATAAAAAAAGCTTAACTTTATTTTGAATTAAACACATCTAGCTAAGTTTGTTAATTTTTACAGAGATACAGCTTTGATATTTTAGATTTTATTAGCGCCTTTATTTGAGAAAGGGCAAATATTTTACAAATAACATTGGTCTTATGTAGCTTTCTTTATACATGAGGTGTGGATTTGGTCCGCTAGATTTTCTTCACTGAAATCTCTAACAAACCAAAAAGAATCAGCTACCACAAGAGGTCTCTTTGGGTGGGAAAGAGGGAAAGTGAGACCAATAAACAATAAAAAAAAGGTTAGCTCATTCACGACAACGGATCTTCTGCCTTTTTTTGACTCAAACACACCACAGAGAAGGAGACCCGTGGCGTATCTTTTCACACCATAGATCGGATAGCATTCAATTCTGTCACTTCACTGGCATTGTACTGGCTCGTCACTATGAAGGCATATAAAATAATTAATGATTCGCATATGAGGCGTTACAGCATGATTGATTCAACAATTAAACATCAGATTAATATCTACTGGGCAGTTTCATTGCTTGTATATAGAACTAAGACGCTATGAGGACAATTTGTTTCTTTATTATTGCATGTCTCGAAAAACCTCTGATGAACTCCAAGTGTAAATGAAAGAATATATTAAAAAGAATGACACAAATCTTAGTAAAGTATTGTGCTGGTAGGAATGCTCGGGCTAAACTACCCGAGTTGGTCCGTCGGTGTGGCACCTCACACTTGAAAACACGTAGCTGCCACGTGACCGGTTCATCAAAACAACAGATTATTGGCCGGCCGAAACCGAACAGAAGTTCATGTTGACGTATTGATGCAGTACGCTCGATGGACTGACAAATGTATCAGCGTTCCATCGCTGAAAATACGCAACGTATCTTTGGTCAAGTGTGGTGACAGCCTTAACGCGAAATGTTACTCTAATCTCTTCATGGCAAGATCTAAATCTCTCATTTCTCAATTAATTTTATATTTTATATTTAGCACCGCGTCTTACTACCCGTTCGGGTTATACGCTTAAGTACTAATTACGCTAATGGATTAGGAAATGGGAGGGTTGAATTTAGAGGAAGTGAACCCGCATTTGCGTGGAGGGAGAGTGGAAAATCATTAAGGAAAAACCACCCCCAGTTCACCCGACCGAGATTCGAACCTCGGTCTTCCCGTCCTCGACACTTATCGCAAGAATCTATGATTTTTTCTATTACGCAAATAGTAACTAACCAATTCCTGCATGTTTCACATTTAATTGGCCAAATTATCCTAGTAATAAAAAACCTTTTAATAATTTACTTTTAAAATACACTATACAAACTTAGCAATTGAAATATTATAATATCTCCTATAGCAATTATATTAGCCTATTTATTTCCTGCTGTGTGTTAATGAACCATGTATAGAATAGGCTATAGCCTATATTACAAGTACCTAAATCACATTATAGTATAATGTATCTTATATTACAATCGATTCTTAACAGGCAATAGGGTCAATTAGAAAATTAATACAAAATTATGACTGAAAGCTCAGTATTTATAGTAAAACAAAACACATCTAAGCTATAACATGTTGTAATACCTTCCTTCTCTCTAGATTCTTGTTTACAACAATTTTCATTGAAAGAACCTTATCTGAGAGCTATGAAAAAGTTGCTAGATCTAATTTCACATCTTTATATGTAAAGTCATGTTATCTGCAGCTGTCACTTCTGATGAATACTACCATAAACTATAAGATAATTCAAATAATATGTTAAAATGTTATCAGTGTTGATCGTAAATAAATATGTTTGTATTTTCTAAAAGTTTCTTCCTAGCCAAATCCTACTCCTGTCTCCTAACACAAGCCTTGACCTAAGTAAAGAAAGTGGAATGTGTTATTTTTAGAAAAGTCTAGCTCTATATGCATTGGAAAATTCGCTTATGGTTTAATATAATAATAAACAATATGCAGGGTAGCCACAAAGTCAGGACACATATGCAAATACACAGACATATATAAATATAGGCAAATATATGTGCTTATACGTGTTTTAAATACATAAAATGGTCCTAAAAGATGTGCCCGCCCCAGCCCACACTAAACCACCATCTTGGGTGCTCCTTGCTCTTTTATAGGGGAGATTCAGTGAGGATTGTCTTGATGTTTTGTATATTCACATACCCGTTCACATACAAATTAGCCTCGTCACTGAACAGAACAGAGTCTTTGGAAAAGTTTGAACTAATCGCATGTTTCCATTCTACGGTCTAGAGCATCCTCGTTTAGCCTATGTTTCCAGGCTTTATGGTGACCTTGTAGTATCATATACTCAATATTATACCCCCACGAGTTGTTGGAGTGGCTGTAGGCTAGAATCGTGTTGCGTTTCGTTTTCACAGTATCNTGGCTGTAGGCTAGAATCGTGTTGCGTTTCGTTTTCACAGTATCATTAATCAAATTTTCTTAATTTTACTTTAAATTTATCTGTAGGCCTACTGTTAATAAATTGCGATTGTGATGTTTTGGTTGTCTCTGTGCTATTAATGTGACCAAACTATCAAAGTTAACATATACTTATGATAAAACATTATCGAGTACCAATCACATGGATTAGCATTGTTAAATGTTCATCAAAACGTGAAGGTATTCCTTAAGAAGGAAGTTTGTTATGAATTCAACCACAAGAATATTAAGAAAATTAAATTACTATAATATAAAAATAAGAATTAGGTTTGATAAAATATATTTAGTGTTTGTTGTTGTTATTGAGCATTTGTTGGGAGAGTAACTACTTCATAACTTGTGACTCATACTATTTAATTGTTGTGATTTTCGAAAAGTTTTTTCCTTAGTCTATGGGTTCGCTGTATTTACAATCGGAAGAGTAGTAAGGAAGGTATTATTTGATAGGAAATTTACCAGAATTTAAGTGGGAAACCATTTAGGAATAAACATTCACAGAACACCCAACCATGATTATATCCCCAATCTTCCCTTCACTGGCAATAAAGTCTGCCACGAGAGTTACGCGTTAAACCATGTGACCACCGAAGTGGATTTAGTGGTTGCCAAGAGTATTTTTACCCATATGCCGGTGGGTACGCGAACTAAATGTCAATTTCATATTAACTAGTTGGTTGATGGATGACAAGGAGGTCAGGGAACGAATTACGGTTTGGTATATACTGATAGTGGTTCTTTATAAACAGTTTCCCACTCTCCCTCCATAATGTGAATCTGACGTGTGACCATTTTTTGGACCTCTTCAACGCTCTCAAAAGAAAATCCACATCTACGTGGAGGTAGAGTGGGAAACCGTTTAGGGAAAAATGAGCCTTCACAGTACACCAATCCGGCACTAGAAACCCACCTCCTCGTCATCGGAAAATAAGACAGAATGAGCCGGACATTTAGTCCGAGTGGTGATATTTTAGACATTGACTCATTTTGTACTATACCCATATGCTATATAGTTGAAAACACTGGTTGCCAGTGCTTATACTAATTATTGTATTCATACAGCTCCTATATATAATATAGTTTGTTGGTGAAGACCACTATTGTGATAACCCTCTACCCCCCCTCTTCAGGCTTTAATTCTCTGTTATTGTCTCAAGAGGACGAATCAAAGGAACTGCGCCAAACTGGCATTCAGAGTCAAGAGTGCTGATGATTTGACCATCCTTACATCCCAGGTGCAAATCACCAATATTGGCATTGGAGGGCGTGGGAGACAAGACCTTGGATGAACGCGCCGTAATAAGCTCTGGTAAGCGCCGTGAGATAGATGTTTAGGCCACGCGCCTAGCATTCTCGTGTGACGGGTTGCGTCCTTGCCACGTGGGGGCTGTGAGATTCAGGAGCCAACATAGCAGCAATACGCTAACTTATCCGACACTTCAATAAGTCACTAGATATACTTACACCTGACAACTAAACACTTGTTCCATATTTGTCACAGTCGATGTATGTTTTTACAGCTACAAGACCAATAAAGATCCTTGGACAATGTTGGGTATTTTCTTTGCAACACGTCTTACTCTACCTGTTCGTCATCCGAAAATTTACATTCATGAGATACGGATAAGGAATGTATAGTTTAAAAGGAAATTTACCCGAATTAACATGGAGTAAGAGTGATCGACTATTCAGTAGGAGGTGGTTGGGAGGGGGAGAGGGGTAGGAGTAGTGACATCAGTACACCTGATTGGGATTCGAGCTCCGATTTTATCGTAACTTAAAAACCAGGCCAGACGAAACTAATGCCTTATCTCACGTTTCCACTGGTGGGGGTAGTTTTGACCACCCCATATTTATTCTTCTTCTTATGGTCCTGCTATAATTATCAGCCAGAACACAACATAGAGTTTGGTGTCCTATATTCAGGAGGTCTCAAGGTGCTAATAGCCCGAAAGGACTAATGCATGTACTTCATACATTACAAAAAATTGCCCGTAAGCCTCCCACACACTTGCCCTGTCTCCCCTAAAGTTTTAGAGTGTTGAAAGCAAGAAACACGAGCTGAGAACTGAATTCTCCTTGGTTTATTCTGTCATGAGTGCACGGATATTTTATTTTCTCAGGAACGGAACTTATCACTCGTTGACAAACACCATGGGAACACATCCATGTCGCGACAAAAACAAGGGGCAGTCAGAAATAACCTGTGCCTGCTTCGAGAAAAGCTCCCGGTTTTGATATCCTACTTATCTATATTCGGTTATCCATATATTCCTCAATCTATCTGGTAGAGTGGGACACCCGCTATATTATATTCCGGCACACCTGGTGTGAGACCTCCTTATATGCACGCATTATGAGTTCGGGCGTGGACGAAAGGAACGTGAGAAAGAGCAGGTGTTTTACAGTTTTTATAGCAAATATATTTTTGGTCATAGTGAATAAAATATTGCTCCACTAGAAACATGATGTTAAATTTCTTTCACATTTTGATATCAACAGTTCTTGAATATCTTATCTTGAGCACAGTTGAATTAGATGACAAACTTTTTAAAAGAGGAGAAAAAGTTATCATTAAATTTCAGGACATCCTTGACAGATATTCAAATACTCTTGAGGTCACCATGTTAATAAAATTAAACTCCTTGAGTGACTTCTAGTCACCGTGAATAATCACTGGTATAAATCACCGATATTTTACAATCACGGTCACGGTAATCACAGATATCGAAACATCATAGTTTAGCCTATATCCAACCGACTATAAACAGATTAAGAAACACTAGTAATGAATGTCTGCTGGGATTTATTTTTAATTTTTAGCACCGCGTCTTATTACCCGTTCAGGTTATATACATATGTATTAATTAGGCCAATGAGCTAAGGATGAGTAAGGTTGAATTGAGAAGAAGAGTACCCACATTTGTGTGGAGGGAGAGTGGAAAACAATTTTGTAAAAACCACCCTTAGTACACCTGACCAGGATTTGAACCCCGATCTCCCGGTCATAGGTAGTCTAGGCTAACACGAGAGTGACGCATTAGACCATGCGGCCACCGAAGCAATTCTGCTGGGATTAATTGTCAATTTGTCTTGCTGCCAACCTTCCAGACTGGATGGAGTAGGACCTGCTGCGCACATTGCACGTTTCTACTCATACAACATGGCGATGCTAACAGGGCATGTTGATGCTCTCAGAATGGGATGCTGCGCACATAGCATGTTTATGTTCACATGATATGATGATGCTCACAGAATGTGGTGATTCACTGTTGGTGTTCCCAAATCCTGGAACGTCAACACTAAGATGCAGATACAAGTTCACCTTAGTAGACCACATGCAAGATATATCTACTGAACCACAGCATCTAGTAGACTAATAACCACCTTTTAGTTGAGAAACGTAGGAGTTGATTTATCTGCATCCAACAAATCTCAGTATATATCCTCCTGGACCTTGCTTCCCTGGTACACCATTAAACATAATGACAGCTTCCTCACCAGTGTATATCCACCCAGGCCTGACACCTGACAGCCAACACATGTTGTTGGCACCATCAAGTTGGCAGTATTGCGTTAGCAGTGCCATATTGGCCAGCCAGCCATCTGTCAGCCGGCGCTAATGAGGAGGGACAGAGCTCGTGGTTGATTACGGGCCTGGAGCAGTCTCCAGATCTTTATACCGGCACCCGCTGTAGTTCGCAAGTAAAGATCTGGTGTCTAAAATGACCGCTGACCATTGTAATTTTGTTATTATTACTTTCGTTGAAATTGTAGGCACTTTTACACAATGAGGCTATAATTGATTATTCCTTCTGTATATTATTATTATTATTATTATTATTATTATTATCACTTCGCACACCACATACAAATCTCCCCTGAAAGTTTCCTACCTGAATTTCATTATTGATTACTTGGTTTCACCTAGATACCCCTGCAGACCTTGAGAGACTCTTTGAAGAACCTCAGTATGTGCAAATTCTTTGAGACACTCAAGTATTCCCTGGAGGCTATCAGTTTTATTACAATACATATTATTATTGTTATTTTTATTTTCTATATTTCCAATGTAGGAGTATATTAATGTCTGAAACAATCAAATTATGTAGTAACAAGACAAAGAGTCTGAATTTTAAATATCTTTATTGATATTCACTTTGAGTAGATAATGGATATCAACATTGTGGTTGAAGTCTCCTAAGTGCAACCGTTTGGTAGAAATCTCGTGTAGGAATCAGGAGCACAAACCTCTCTTTCCCTTAGCTCTGCCGGTAACACGGAAGTCAATCTCTCGAGATGCTACCAACCTTGTTTATATCCCCCTCTTCCCCCCCAACCCTTGATAATCTCAACAGCTATGAAGCTCGTCTCTCATCCAACGAGTTTTACAGGTCCATTAAATTAAGTCAGCCGAAGTAGTTAATGAAACCTGCCGGTAGACATCCCCCTCACGCATTTTGATACTTCGCAGCCTTCTCTAAAAAAAACAAAAAAAAAAACACATCTTTGAGTTGAAGGTCACCGAACCTTTTCTTGAAACGTGTTCGCAGGCATCTTA
The DNA here is from genome assembly GCA_902151455.1 of Timema bartmani. Classification (NCBI taxonomy): domain Eukaryota; kingdom Metazoa; phylum Arthropoda; class Insecta; order Phasmatodea; family Timematidae; genus Timema; species Timema bartmani. The sequence continues at coordinate 35,224 of CABFWB010005627.1, read as the reverse complement.
GTTCCATGAGGGTGATTACGCAGCTCCGCGTTATTTTTAAGGTTCTGGTTTTACAACAAGCCACGAGCGTGAAACTGGATGTCTGCGTGGTTAGCTGCCCAGAACACAACCGCAGAGAATATTATCGTGCTCATAGGGTGTTTCGCAATCTTCTCAATGTGCCGTTATTAGGCGGGTAGTTTGTTCTTGGATTATTTTTTTTACTTGTTGTTGACAAAAAAGCAACTATCATCAAGATCTTCCTTAAAATATGAGTGAAGAATGACCCTGGTCGTGGGACGACTCCTATACAACTCAGTGGTTAGAGCATCGGCGGACCAAGCCAAAGCTCCTTGGCTCGATTCCAGTGTACAGGTGTCATTTTTAAATTTAAAGAATATGTCATCAAGATTAGTTAGACAGTATAAGATACTTGTCGGTTTTGAAATTTTACATACAATTTTATGAGTGCTGAGTGAGTATCATCCATTCTGACTAAAAAGCTTCAATCAAATATAGCTCTAGAATATCCTGTTTCAATTCTCCTTTATCCCCGTGGTTGAATTGTTTAGAATACAAACTATATCTCTGTAGAGTACCCTGGTTTCATTCTTTTATGTATCTGTGGCTGAATGATTAAGAGGGCTCAAATACTGTAATGATACTGTTTTGGACCCCTCTCATGTATTCAAAAAGTCATGGATGAAGTGTATTTTCCCTTAAAGAACTGTATGTAAAATTTCCTTTTTATACTTCATCCATGCAGAATCACGCGTTTTCAGAAGTAATTTCAATACACTACGTTTTAAAAACTTTTTTTAAAAAAAAGAGCAACTCTGTTGTATTTGAAGATCATGTGAAATGCTGACTCCCTTTACCCAATAGGAAGCTAACCTTCACAACATCAGGTTGCCAGCTCTCCTATTAGTTAGTTTTAACACCGGTGACAAAGGGTCCAAGAAGCAAGGGGTGGGTCATATATAAGCAGCTTGTGCGTATGAATACACAGAGTAATATCACAGAATAAAGTAATCTCCATACCGAAAGTGTAATAATCTAAATAAATCATGTGCAACATTAAAAGTTTTACTCATTTCATAAGAATAAGAATTACATATAATCAGATCACATAACCATGTACAAGTGCGCAGCAAGGCATGCACGCGTCGCTATCATCATTAAACCCGGTATCGTTATACTTACTGCTCACCGTAAGGCAAATACGGGTCCACATCATCAACATCCGTATCATCCACATCAGTACAAAAAACCAATATCACTATAATTGGTGCTCAATCGCGGGGCAATAAAATCCCATATCACTATAATACAACCATATTGAATGCTGGTTCAATCATTTTCTATACCCGTAGTGGGGTGGGGCTCATAATCCACGAATCAACACTAAACTCTTACTGTGAAAAGTTAAAACAAATAAGAACAAAGGCTACCAACTGGTTCCCATACGAACAATGGTCTTCCACGCCGGAATGGAGTACAAACCATTCCTCCCAGAAGACAAGGCTCGCTGGGCCAGGAGAGGATATCTATTCTCTGACAGAAACAAAAGAGATTTTGTACACCTCAATATTTGTTACAATAATATTGCAATAATATAGTATATAATTATTTTATTAAATATTAGGCCTATATATAATACATATGAAATATATGCATATAGTAAAAATATTACATATATTTTATTTAATAAATATATAATATCTATCTATCATATACATTATATAAACATTAATTTACTAAATCAATCCATTTGGACATCGCAAAATGCATTAAAAGACATAGCCCCTCCACCATTCCGCCAAATATCAATCAAGAAATAGTTTAGTTAAGGCCTTCTCTAACTCCAGCCTTGGTCGTAAGCTATTCAATCTGTTTTGCAATCATGTATGAAATATAGCATACTGAAAGGGCTGAACCAGCAAGTTGCTGCCTTACAACATCAACGGAGTGTACGGTTAAGATTCGAATACCGATTTACAACCTTGCTAGCAGAGCAAATTGGACCAAATTGGCGAGAATAAGACAAGGCGAGCTTCCTTATCTATCCAGGACCGGTGACAGTGAAACATATACTCCTACTTGGCGGTAGTGTCCGAGTGCTGGAGATGGAGGTGAGGGGTCATCAATTGGCTTTTAAGATGAGCTAAAACGTTAGTTAGTTAAAATCACCACTACAATCGCCTGTAGTCGAGCATATCAGATATGGTATAATCGCGTGAAAATTTCTTATGCAGAGTGACGACCCCCCTAAAGGCAAATTTATCAAAAATCTAATGATTCATAATCAATCCACCATTAATTTGAAATATATATTTAAATGAAAAACAAAATACTTCTTAAAAATTTAATATTTATGTGTAGTAGTTAATATTTAATAGTTTGGAAAGCATTCAGTAGATCGTATTGAAATATTTATACGTTCATCTATAAAAAGTTATTAAGTCAAATATAAAAAATCAAACACTTTGAGTTAATATGTTTGGAAAATTTTATACATCTAATTTCATCAGTTAAAACAAATTCTAAACATACTGGTATATTTTTTTGATCAAAATACAATTAGAATCAGTTTTGCTGAGAAAAAAAAGTTTTTTTTCCCAAAAACGTTCCGGTGCACGATTCCCTATAGGGCTGGTTCTAATCGTACATGTTTAATAAGACATAATCCAATGAAGGTTATTTATAATAGGGCTTGTCCCAATCAGGAATACAAACTAACCACACTGTTTGTTGTCTGTCTGGTCGCCATCTTCCAGTCACGACTACAGCTAATGTAGGAATGTTCCCGTGTGGTAAGAGATTTAGTCTTGATAACAATGAGGTTCCCGACCACCTTATGACTGTTGACAGCCATTGTCATAGGCTCTCACGACTCAACTGCTTGTCAGTGGCTGCTCATTGGATCATCGGTAACTGCGGCTCATATAACTCGCGTGTCTTCTCCAGCATAATGATACTCACAGTGATCCCAACCTGACGTACAAAATATCCTGCGATAGTATCTCGACACAGACTACATAGGTTGGTTGGTCTCACGCCCAGTATGCTTGACTCGGAACCGGAAATCCGTGGTTCAACCCTTATCCACTACACCAGCGGCTCCCAACAATTTTTTCGCTTACGTACCCCTTGGCAGCCCATTTCCATGCATCGTGCCCTTAATTTTTCTTTTTTAACAAAATGTTTAAATTACTATATTAGTAGTTATTTCTGATTTATTTGTTGCAACTGTAAATAAATAGGCAAATAATTGGATTAAAAAAACATTGTGTTAATAAGCTGAATACAGAGTGCATATTTTTCTACATTCAAAAAACAAAAGTTACAATAAAAACTGACACATTTAATTTATTTATTACTTTATTAATAAATATAACATTTATTTTACGTTTGAATTTTAAATAATTTTCTCAAGGTCAAATTTAGAAGAAAACCTGCCCTGTCCCTCACCATATTGTTGAGTTAACTTCATAACTTTTGACTGATCTTTTGTCTCACACTGCTGGCATATGTAGCTTTTTTCACCATTTTAAAGATATTTTCGCGTCCCCCCGAACGTCCTGACACGTACCCAACTTTGGGAGCCATTGATGTGACTCCTACTTAAATCCAAGGCAAGGGGGGAGGGAGTAGTATGTAAGATATAAAGCAGCATTCACCTGGAGAGCTAATGGAATTATTTAAAACTAGGGGTTCGTGAGTACTCGAAAATTCGAGTTAGAGTCGAGTTTTAGTAGCTTCTCGAATTTGGCTACAAGATTTGTACAAAACTCAAAAAATGTGAGTACTTAGAATCTTAGATTTTTTTTCCTCTGAGATTCCTAGTATAATGAATTATATTCAATTTTAAGATATCATTTCATAACAAATAGAGTCCCTCAATATTTCCTTTGTCAAATTAAAAAAAATATGTACAGTTATTTAAAAATTCGAATTTGTATGACTATAATATTTTTCACAAAAAAAAAAGTGTTCAAAAAATCTATATTTATACTTATGATAAACTCGATTCGGAGTGAAAATGCCTAGTCACACACCCCTATTTAGTACCCACTTACAGTTATGGTGGCAAATATTCTAAGTCAAGCACACTAGAAACACATGTCGGTGAACACACGGACAGAGGCGCTGGTCTCGTCTAGTTTGGCTTGCTGTTGATGGTGAGGTCGTATTTCTAATCCCGGTTGGGTATACCGAGGGATGTAGTTTTCACGTGTGTCTTACAGATATATTCTTCACGCTAATGCAGTGGAACTTTGTCTAACGTATCCTCTTACCCCCCCACCCTTTTACTCTAGATAGTTAAAAAAAATTGCTTCATGCCTTACTTCCCATCCGCTCTATCCCCATATCTATACTAAAGGGCTAGGGATTAAGCAGAGGGAAATTAGAGGAAATGCACCCTAATTTGCGTGAGGGAGAGTGAAAAACTACTCAGAAGAAGCCAACTCAGTATATCCAGGGAGAATTTGAACGTCGACATCCTTGTCACCAGAAAACCGGATTAGACGAGACTAACGCCTTTGTAAGCGTGTCCACTGTCGTGGGTTTCACTAATAGGCCTAATCATCGTTTTAAATCTTCCAACTAAAAAAATAATCCCGAAATTTATCAAATAAACAATTCTAATGTCGACTCTTCAAGTTGGGTGGAATTTGGTGCTTTATGAGTGATTCGGAGCTTACTAGGAGAGCATTGTGTTAAATTCTGTCTGACTAATAATAATTGCTAACGATAGACAGCAGCACTTTATGTCTCCACATGCGACTATCAGCAAGTCGGGTGTCGTGTACGGGTTCCGTGTGTGATAACAACACCCTCTGGTTGGAGTCAGTGACCCGAGAAGGAGGAGGGGCCATCTCCCCTTCGTGCCACCCACCTGGGTCACAAAGAGGGACTGAACTGATACCAGTGTCAGTGTCAATCACTGGGAGGCTCTTAACCTCATTATATAATTATCCTGATAGAGGTGGCCAGGAAGTCTCACTTCCTACTTGCGAACTGACTCATCATGAATTGATACTTTACTGTCGATAGGCTCAGAGCAAGGTTATAGCTTCTTCTTGGAATAGTGGTAGGGGAGGCTTTCCTCCATCCTTGATGGGCTAGGGGATGAGGAAGGTGTAACTTTAGGGGAAGGAGACAGACAAAAAAGCCTAATTCCTTTGTTTATGAGCCTAAAATAAGTTTTTTTTAAAATATCGGTTGTATTTGCCTTGCCTCGTTTATTTAGGAGGTGTTTCATAAATGGTTTTAAAGTCTCCCTCCACGCAAGTGTGGGAACATTTAATTTAAATTATACCTTCATCTTTCACAACCCATTAAAGTATTCCCCTGAGGTAAATAGAATGATGTAAGTAAAAAATTTGGAGTAATGGACCAACAACACTTTGCTGATTATTGGGTGGGAACTTACGTGTAGAAAAATGAAACTCGATATTTTGGCTCATAATCAAGCGTTCTAGCCGTTCATCTACCATGTTCTCCTGATTCCTAGTCAAGCGTTCTAGCCGTTCATCTACCATGTTCTCCTGATTCCTAGTAAAGCGTTCTAGCCGTTCATCTACCATGTTCTCCTGATTCCTAGTAAAGCGTTCTAGTCATGCACCTAAACCAGTATTTTGGTAGCTAACTCCCGGTCACCATCGAGCGTTCTAGTCATATACCTAGCCATTTATTCTGGTAGGCTACCTAGTCAAGCATTCTAGCCGTTCACCTAATCTAGCCTCCTGGTTTCTGGTTAAAATTTCTAACCGTCCACCTAACCCAGTCTCATGGTTCCTAGACAAGCGTTCTATCCGATCATCTAACCCAGTCTCAAGGTTCCTAGCCAAGCGTTCTAGCCATTCATCCAACCCAGTCTCATTCAAGCGTTCTATCCATTCATCCAACCCAGTCTCATGGTTCCTAGTCAAGCGTTCTATCCATTCATCCAACCCAGTCTCATGGTTCCTAATCAAGCGTTCTATCCGATCATCCAACCCAGTCTCATGGTTCCTAGTCAAGCGTTCTATCCATTCATCCAACCCAGTCTCATGGTTCCTAGTCAAGCGTTCTATCCATTCATCCAACCCAGTCTCATGGTTCCTAGTCAAGCGTTCTATCCGATCATCCAACCCAGTCTCATGGTTCCTAGTCAAGCGTTCTATCCATTCATCCAACCCAGTCTCATGGTTCCTAATCAAGCGTTCTATCCGATCATCAACCCAGTCTCATGGTTCTTAGTCAAGCGTTCTAGCCGTTCATCTAATCTAGCCTCCCGGTTTCTGGTCGAGCGTTCTAACCATTCACCTAATCCGGCTTGTAAGAATGTTTCCCCAGCCCACATTTTATTCCACCCCAACAACATTCCTGTCATCTGGTTGGTTCACCGGGATGTCAACTGTCCTGACACTCCAGTATCGTGATAGAAACAAGTGCCGTACAGTTAGGGTGCACTGTATGAACCGTCCAGTCTTGTTGGGACGTCACGCGCTACCATGGAGCACTAATGGCCACTACTCTCTTATACTTCCATGCGCTAATCCGATGTCTTCTGACGAAACAAAGAGCATGCGTGAGTTTGCTCGTCAGGCCGCCAAGAATACACCCGAGGTTTCAGTAAATGTCAGGTTTTATTGCACGATGGTTGATGTACACCTGTACAGTACCCTTCGTCTATCCTGAATGGCAGCAAGCTTACCTGGCATGGCTCCACTATGGGGCAGATTTGAAGACAGGCCCGTAGTGTAGTCCGTCAAGGTAAGGCTGCTGTATCTTTCAGGATAGATGGAGTGAACATTGTCCAGCCTAATATAGACTAGTCTAAATAACTACACATTATATCCAAGTGTTGGACAGGAAGTTAAGGCGATTGGCCCTTTTCATTTGGCGTGGAAATGCAGAGCTATGGGAACAAACGGTCATCTTCAAGAATTTTTATTGTTTTGCAATTTTCTTTTCGGAAACGGTTTGTTAAAGAATATAAGCATGTTGATGAAGTTATACGTTTTATATATACACCTCCTCTATAATTTTAACAGTGATCAAATTTCAATAATTTTGACATTTTTCAATAGAAAACTGCCTACTGCATAGCAATAAATAAGAAAATTTAACACCTAATAAACATTGATATATTATCTTAGAAGAGGTGTTGAAAATATTACTATAAAAATTTCACTCGTTCTCGAGAAAACTGAGATTTCCAAACGTATGATTTTTCCGCAAGATCTGCCCGGTATCTAGCACCATCTACATTTTCCGTGATCCATCTGTTATTGTTGGCGCGGAAGGATACTTTGGTCGGTTTTGAAGCCACGCCACACCTTTCATCCTTCCGCCCGCCATCCCACAAAATAGGCTTTAAACTTGCATTCGACAGCACCAAGGGCCTTAAATTAAATTTAAGAAGGTGCATGCATACAATTGTTATTTAACAAGTTCAAGAAGGTGCATGAATACATTACATCAATATGTAGGGCATGAGGCTATTTTAAATTTAATGAGGTTCATATACACAGTGTATCCTAGTATAGAGTATTTTAATGAGTGTAAAAAAAGTTCATTACACAGGGTGTCTCATAGGGTAGGTAAGTCTAGCTATGTATGAGAATAACTGGACATCATTTGATTATTTTGATAGCCAATAAGCTTTACTTTAGATACCACCTGACTCAGGAACATAAAATAATGTAGTATTTAGTTTGTCAGGATTAAATTATCGTCGTTTCTGGAACAACCGGTAAGACAACATGAATAACTGAAAGGAGTTTGACCCGGGAGGCTGGAATTCATTTTCTGGCCAAGTATACTAATGAATGGTACTGTTCCCACACTGTAGTTTAAAAAATGCTGGTACATGTGTATGAAATTCTCCATTGTGTAATTTATGTAATGCCATTGAGAGGCAGTAGGTCTACTTGAACTTTTCAGTGATCTATCCTGTTTATTGATGGTTCATTAGAAATAAAATACGTATTATTAGTATCCTTCCAAATCTCTGAAAAAAGAGCTATACCAGTGGGCTAGCAGACTAAATGTCATGTTAATTCCTATTTACATCAGCGGTACTGTCACTAACACACTATCGCTCCATTGGTTTCATTTTTTAATTTATCTAGCACCGCATCTTACTACCCGTTCGGGTTATACCATTATGTACTAGTTACGCTAATGGATTAGGAATTAGGAAGGTTAAATATAGAGGAAGTGGACCCGCATTGGCGTGGAGGGAGATTGGAAGACCTCTTTTTAAAAGGAAAAACCACCCCTAGTTCACCCGACCGAGATTCGAACCTCGATATTCCCGTCTTCGGCAGTATAGCTCAACACGAAACTAGCGCGTTAGCTAACTACAGCACCAAGGTGTGTGCTCCATTAGTGATACGATACAGCTACGATGATGGTAGTATCGTAGTGAGAGTGAGGCTGTACCGCTGATTTAAATCCAGCCGACGTACTGTGGATGTGTTATCCTATATGGTTTCTCACTCTCCCTCCATGAAAATGGGAGTACACTTCCTCCGAAAATGTTACCTTTAACATCCTTATTCTAGTAGCGAAAATAAAATGATTTTTGCTCGGGTAAAATGTGGTTATTTTAGATTGAATAAAGGTTTCCCAGCATCCGCCACATTCCGATATCTGTGTGATATTCGCAAGCGTCAGATGTCGTACAAATACAAGTTTTGTGATGTAGAACTACATTGTCAGTTCTTCCCGTAGGAGTGGATGCACTGACTGGTTCGCAACGTAAAGACTGAGCGTGTAGGGGCTAAAGTTCGGCCTGTGTTATTTGTAACCTTGCGCAAAGCAGAACCCTAGTTTAGCCTCTAGAATAGTCAAGAAGAAATCCATAAACGCTAGAGATCAAGTGGGCTTAAAACGTTACTGTAGGGGAGGTTTTCGGAAGTTGGAGAACAAACAGGAGAAGAGGAAAATACAAATGTAAATACAATTTGTGTTGTGACCCCCCCCCTCCCCTCTCCATCCCTATTAAAATACACCATTTGGCTCACAAAGTTTCATTCTATGTTCCTATTTAAGTTAACTTTCGTTTTCCTGGCGTTTAGGTCTCAGTGATCAGACAAAATATGTGGAGTTTTGGACCTTTACGAGGGAGAATCTCTACTTTCAAACTATGTCTAGGCCTACAACAAGTCTATGAGAATTTAAAATAGTCCTGAATTAATTCCAGTAAACATCAAACTCGTGTGCTTTCAAACGTTTTGTCATTATTGGAAAATGTTCAACGCAAATTTATTGTTGCTTGCTATGATACATTCTCTTTACTTTTTTAACCGATATTATAATGTAAAATTACTAAAAATGAAAAATAAAAAATGGCAATCGGTTATGGTAATCGAACTCATGAGCCGTAACTTAGAAAGCCAGTGCTCTAACGACTGAGCTAACCGGAATCGTCCCATGTTTAAGGCTATTCTTCACTCATATCTTAAGACAGAGTCCTGTGTCCGGGTGTCAAGCAAACCAAATGTTCCTAACCCGTAGCCTGCTCGCACGTGTACGGAAGTGTATCAACAACAGTACAGTCCGACTAAATACAGTCCGACTAAATAAATTTGACACAAACTGAAATTAATTACTCCAAAAAACCATGCAACAAAGCAGGATCATTACACAATATTTTATTTATTTTGTCAAAAAAATGTTTTGATATAAAAACTGCAAAATCACTGGCCTTTTCTCGCATCCCCTTCTATCTGAGCTTAATTGAAAAGTAAATATTCGCTAGCTAGATAAAAGAAGACTATATAATACACTTTCTCACTTTGAAGATAATGTCACTCAGATGAGCTCTACCGGATGTCAGGCAAACCTCAGCAGGTTGGCCATCACTTTCCTCAGCAGAGATCGTCTAATTGTTTCCACCCAGACGTGGTTACTAAAAAGAGACAGAACAGAATTAATTATTTTGATTGCAGAATTTATATTTTCTTCTGGCTCAACTTCCTTCAACTTTGTGACTCAAAATTTCATAGCCCTATGATATTTTATTTATATTAGAATAATATTTAGATTTAACTTTCCACAAACCCGGCATACTTACTTCTATATAACTTAATTAAATTAAATCAGACAAAAACCTTTTAGAGAAACCTCCCAAATCCCTACTGCACACGCTCAAAGTTTTAAATTACATCAAATCATCAAACTACAAAAGCTAGGCCACGACACTGGATGATAGAAATCTTCCGGTAAATTTTCTGCAGTGGCAGCTTGCGGCCTGATAAGTAGGCGATGGGGCTACATTGGAGTAGGTGAAACCTACAGTAGCCCCATAGCTTCTTGGGTGCTGACTGACAGCTCACAGCTCACAGCTGACGGCTTTGAAAAGCTACCAGACCAAATTATGTATCCCTACGCCGAGCCATATGATCTGCAAAAAACATGTGTTTAGCAACTGTCACTTCTGCCAGTCAAAATTTTGGTATATACCTAAACGTTGAGTGTCAGAGAACAAAATCTTTCGGTAAAATTTCCAGGTCATTGAATACCAAAGAGGAATTATATCTAATATAATAATGAAGTATCAACATATCGTATCTAAATTATAACCGACGTTAGTGACTCATTCATCCACAAAGCGCTGTAGTCGATACGTGAGCGTTATAAGAGAACTGGAATCGATGTTATTGTGTTATTGGAATTGATTTGATAAAGTTTCCGGTGTTTACATCCTTAGAAGAGATAAAATATTAAAACTTGGAATATCTCAAGTGCATTCGTTACACTTGAATAGACGCTTTTTTTTTTCAGAAAAAATCATTAAAAATTTTCCAAAACCGAAAATCTTCCATCTCACGCGCCAAGCCACGGCTTTGCGTGCGACTTGGTGAGTCAACAGAGCTAGTGAGCCACGGGGGTGAGTGAATGGGGATAGTATTGTAAACTAGCCACGTGGGAAAGTCAACAGAGCTAGCGAGCCACGGGGGTGAGTGAATGGCTCTAGTATTGTAAACTAGTCCCGTGGGAAAGTCAACAGAGCTAGTGAGCCACGGGGGTGAGTGAATGGCTCTAGTATTGTAAACTAGTCCCGTGGGAAAGTCAACAGAGCTAGTGAGCCACGGGGGTGAGTGAATGGCTCTAGTATTGTAAACTAGTCCCGTGGGAAAGTCAACAGAGCTAGTGAGCCACGGGGGTGAGTGAATGGCTCTAGTATTGTAAACTAGTCCCGTGGGAAAGTCAACAGAGCTAGTGAGCCACGGGGGTGAGTGAATGGCTCTAGTATTGTAAACTAGTCCCGTGGGAAAGTCAACAGAGCTAGTGAGCCACGGGGGTGAGTGAATGGCTCTAGTATTGTAAACTAGTCCCGTGGGAAAGTCAACAGAGCTAGTGAGCCACGGGGGTGAGTGAATGGCTCTAGTATTGTAAACTAGTCCCGTGGGAAAGTCAACAGAGCTAGTGAGCCACGGGGGTGAGTGAATGGCTCTAGTATTGTAAACTAGTCCCGTGGGAAAGTCAACAGAGCTAGTGAGCCACGGGGGTGAGTGAATGGCTCTAGTATTGTAAACTAGTCCCGTGGGAAAGTCAACAGAGCTAGTGAGCCACGGGGGTGAGTGAATGGCTCTAGTATTGTAAACTAGTCCCGTGGGAAAGTCAACAGAGCTAGTGAGCCACGGGGGTGAGTGAATGGCTCTAGTATTGTAAACTAGTCCCGTGGGAAAGTCAACAGAGCTAGTGAGCCACGGGGGTGAGTGAATGGCTCTAGTATTGTAAACTAGTCCCGTGGGAAAGTCAACAGAGCTAGTGAGCCACGGGGGTGAGTGAATGGCTCTAGTATTGTAAACTAGTCCCGTGGGAAAGTCAACAGAGCTAGTGAGCCACGGGGGTGAGTGAATGGCTCTAGTATTGTAAACTAGTCCCGTGGGAAAGTCAACAGAGCTAGTGAGCCACGGGGGTGAGTGAATGGCTCTAGTATTGTAAACTAGTCCCGTGGGAAAGTCAACAGAGCTAGTGAGCCACGGGGGTGAGTGAATGGCTCTAGTATTGTAAACTAGTCCCGTGGGAAAGTCAACAGAGCTAGTGAGCCACGGGGGTGAGTGAATGGCTCTAGTATTGTAAACTAGTCCCGTGGGAAAGTCAACAGAGCTAGTGAGCCACGGGGGTGAGTGAATGGCTCTAGTATTGTAAACTAGTCCCGTGGGAAAGTCAACAGAGCTAGTGAGCCACGGGAGTGAGTGAATGGGGATAGTATTGTACTTCACGTCTTACCACCCATCAGGGCTAGTAGCATTTAATTAGATTAATAAGGTAGTTATGAGGAAGGAGTTCAGAGTATAAGTATGAGTTTTTGCGGGAACAGATAGTGGGAAACCAATAAAGTAAAATCACCTTCAGTACACCCCTCCAGGATCAGATACTTCGACCTTCCACAAACCATCAAACCATGATCTTTACGATTAGTCCACGTGCTTGCGGGTGTGAGCTACTGAGCCATGGGGACAGGATTTTCATTTAATTTTAATTTATTTGAGGTATTTAACGTGCACTTTCTGAACTTAATGTTTATATCAGCTCACGACTTGTGAACTAAGTTAAATCCAGAACAGACACAACATCCAGCTTCCGGCCGTTAATTCATCACTGTGAAAGGGGAAACTAACATTTCACCAATGATACATTTTCGACCATGCCAGGAATCAAACCCGAGATCCTTAGCTCAGTAGACAGACACGCTTCCAACGTAAAGCTAAAGCTGGACAGGAGCTCGTGTTGACGGACATGGATCCTCTGACGGTATCCGGCCTCGAGCATGTGTGTGTGTGTGTGTGTGTGTGTGTGTCGTGGTTGATCGCCAGCATGTGTGTGTGTGTGTGTGTCGTGGTTGATCGCCAGCATGTGTGATGAGGGGTGCTGCATTGTGATGCTAACTGTAGCAGTCGGGGAACAAAGTCAGGACATCGCATTTCTTATCAGCCATCAGGAACCTGAGGGACGGGGTTCATCGGCCGCGTTTTGTCGGGCAGGGTTCAGGGCTAACAAATTATACAAATTAAAATAAGACACTTTTTTAGTTTTTACGGTAAGAGCTGTCCCACCCCTGATATTAAATTTATACATACATATATATATATATATTATGAATCCTAAATAGTTATTTTAAAGTTCTTTTTTCTTATAGTGTAGATGGGGGGAAATAATGAAATCGTTTAAATGTATAGAAATCATTTTACAAATTAGGCTTGAACAAAATTTCACTTTTTTGAAACGTTAAAATATGTTTTTACCATCGTTTAAAATATAATAAACTCTTATGTGTCCATCCCTCAACGTAAGGGTCTCCAACTACTAGCTTATGCGACAGAACGAATAGCGGGGTGTTTATGCTTCAAATTATAAAACTAGATAATGAAAATAAATATTAGATTATGGTTGTTGGGAACATGCAGGATTTCTTGCATCAGCCACGTCTTTGTCTGGAGACGAGGTGTAAGAAACACGGGAAGAGTGGCAACCTTAGAGAAAACCCACCGTATCTTTAAGGAATCAACTAGTTCCATTGCCAAACCACAGATTGGAACATCGTAGTTCATATTTATTACGAGCAGAAAGGGTGCAAGGCGCTTTCTTGCTTACTTGGGTAGTTAAAATGGGTATCTAATGTACACGTTCTAAACACACAAATATTATTAGCACACCACTTACAAACTATTTTAACCCAGAAGAGTACTAATAATACTACACAATCACGTATATAGCCTTGATATTTACCGATTAAATAGCAGAACCAACCCATCAAGGGGTGAATATATTTGTAAGTATCACCCTGATTCAAACCAATGCCACTCCAACAACTTAGCAGCTTGGAAGACTTTTTAAAACACGTGAAAATATTGAGTTTATGTATATTTTTAAAATAACTTATTCTGGGGCAGAAAAGCTTAACATTTAGCACCCAACTATAGCTCCAAGAAATATAATATTAGAGAAACCAATCAAATAAACACGTGAAGGTATTAAATAATTATTTTAGAACTCACCTGATAGAAACCCGGAATCTTCAAGACCTGTAGTTGACCTCCCTGACCACCGAGCCATGAGAATGGACTAAAGATAGATGTTCATGGAACATGATACAATGATGTTCCGGTCTTAGAAGCTGATAGACGCACACGCAAACACCTGAAACAGTTCAGGGGCAGGAAACCAAAGGCACCTTGAACTTCCTGAGTATCACACTGTCTCTCAAAGCATGGTTCGCATGTACCAGATTCCCGACGTGGGCCTTGAGTTTGCTGATAAAGTAACCAATAAGTTAAGAACCGTAAGTCCTCCGAAACACATGCTCGGTGCGCAGGCGCTGTTGTAACTGTACTAATTGCATCACTTAGGTGTGTTTGATGCACTTATCACCTGAAGTTGCATTGTTTTCTTGCGCTGTGTCTTACTTCCTGTCCGAGATATCCGGTATCTACACCAATAAAGTTGGTAGGAAGGAGAAGTTAATTTATAGAACGTGTATCCGAATTTACGTGGAGATAACTTAGGGAATAATTTATATTAAAAAAGACCTCAGCCAAGGTTTGAACCCAGATCTCCGTACCAGACTGACGCCTTTGTCCCCGTGCCCACTAGTGTAGGTCTTGAAGGTATGACAGCACCAATTATCACGCACATTAGGCGTGTGGATGGCACGGCGAGGCTTTACGGCCGTGTTTCAGTGCTGAACTGGGGGCTGTTATTTTCCGCCAGGCTTACCAACCACTTGTCAAAACAATTATGATAGCTCGCCCAACTCATTTCTCCCTTAGGCTAGATATTTTGATCAGATATGGTGGTAGACATTACTAATATATACAGTCGTTGACTATGTTTCTGATTGGGATTGGATTGGATTTCTAATATTATTATAAAATAGAACTAAATAGAAACATAACATCGAAATAAATACTAATAAAATATAGCTCATTATTGATAGACTGTGTCGTGGTCACGTGGCATAAGGCATCAAGCTCGGGATAATATATTGATTTGCCGGTGACCTGGAGGTCAAAGTTAGAATCTCAGCCGAGAGCGCTGAGGCTGCTATTCTCATTCCTTCTCTATATTAATGCGTGCACTTTTCCTCTAAACTACCCTAAAACCTATCCCTTAAATAAGTCACAAGTAATAGTTAATTCTGATTTGAGGCCAAATATAGCTAGGAGATAATGTTATTATTGGATAGCTTGAATTTATTACTTCTCAAACCCGATTTGATGGACACGTGGGTGAAGGTATGAATCTCATCGTGTCTGGTTTACTGGTGAAGGGGATGTCTGTGTTTATATGCTGGCTAGGTGTACTGAGGGTGGATTTACCTAATTATTTTACCCTCTTCCTCCACACCAGAGTGTACATATTTTTTCTAAATAATATATCCTTCGTCCCTATCCCAGTAGATTAAATACATGTATAGCTCGGACAGGTAGTAAAACATGTTGCATACAAAGTAGAATACATATTTTCAAATGTGTATTTGCTAACGACCCAGTTTGGGAAAATAGAGCAAGGCGCGCTGCATTAACCGTGATATCAATTGTCTCAAAGAGGATTGTAAACCACAATCTTGTGCCTGCCTCTCAACTAAACTTGCTGGTGGGATATCACACTATGCAATATTCCACGCTCCGCCACTTGTGACCGCGAGTGGTGTGTTGTAGCGCCTTGCAGCCATATGGGCTGTAGGAGACTGCCAGATGATCGAGTGTAGAAGATGACACGCAAACTTGAACAGCGCCAGGTGTACAGTTTTGGTCGAATCATTTCAAGAGTCCGAGATAAGGACTCCGTCAGCCGGGATGAACAGACACATCTTCAGCGTCCGCACCACAACTACCAGTGGTACAGCGTCAGCTGGTATTGTTGGACTCAGATACCATAGATATATTCTTGGCTATATTTACTTAAGCTATTACTGACTATCTTCCTCTTGAACTCTTTCTAGCAAGAGAATATATTTTTGGAGGAGATTAAGCTTAAAGAAAACGCACCAACATTATCGTGAATTAGGTGAACTAACAGCTCTGATAATCCAGCTTGTCTTGTTGACAAGTTAAGGTCAAGAGGGCATGTGGTGGGTTGACAGAGCCACATGTGACGTCATGCACCTTATGTTTAATGTCAAGTTGAAAATGTATAGCTAATGAGACAGAAATTTGAACCATTCATTAACTACTGGACAAACATTGTCTCAACTAATTTTCCTTTAATGATATTCATACATGATTCTCTTAGAGCAGTAAGTCGCAGTACGTCTAGGAGTTCATCTCACCCCACGGATAACACCTAACTTAGGTAGGTATACAGCTCAAACCAGGCGTCACAACATGGCGTGGTTTTATGTATTCTACTTTAGAAAACAGTGGAATTGAGACCAGTAAAATCGTCTTAACACATTTTTAAAAATATAACAAAATTGAGAGTAATTATTTTAAATTAAAACACTTTTGATCGGATCCCAATTTCCCTGTTGTTAAGTGAAGAATGCATAAAACCGCACTTTGATACAATTTCTGGTTTGATAGTAATCGTGTATCTAATCTACCGGTTAATCGGCTGTAAGATGGTCTCTTAAAGGTGCCATCTACTTCAAAGGAAATATCCACACCATGGTATTTATTATAAGAATGGCCGTTGATAAGCTTAAAAATCACTTAAAAATTATCCCCAGTAATAGACTGCTCCGTTGTGACCCTGTTAAAATATGACTTAATTTGACATTTAATTTGACCTCAGAACTGAGAAATTTCCTTAATAATGTGATAAATACCTTTTAATTAATTTTTTTCATAAAATTACTAAATTTAAAATAGGCCAAAAAATATTTTAAATACTAGGAACCTCCATTTCAGTGTGAACCATATTTTAAAATAACAAACAACTTGTTAAATAATGTGGGATTTTTAGAGCCCCTCAACGCTTCGGTAGGTGGTCCCCTTAACAAAAGGATTGTTACCGAAGAGGAGAGTGGCTTAGAGGAAATAAATCTTAATCAGCGTGGAACAAGGATGGAAAAACACAGGGAAAATGACAAGTTTTAAGTTACTACCAGTGCACCCGGAAGGTATTAGAACCCCGACCTCTCCATCAAATTAACACTACCTCCCAGCCAAACCTAGCTTGGAAATTTTATCTAATAATTTTGACAACAAATTAAATTGCTAACTAGTTATAGTGCATTAAGAAATTTTAAAACTAGTGATAGATTGCATGTTTCAGTTAAGAGATTCCTTTCAATTTTAATACAAACCAATAGGCGTAGCTGTTACATAGTGAAAAAAAAATCAAATGTTATAAAAAAATGTTAGATAAGTGCAGGGTATTTATGGCCGTAGGACGTTTGGCGCAACCTTACTAAGTAAATGGGAACCAATATAGGTTGTTTGAACCAAGGATAAACCACTGTTACTAACCTAACCTAACCTGACCCTTGATGTTTATAACCTTTCAGAGTGAAGTGTAACTGTAAACACAACACTTATGTCCAATGAATCAAAACATCACTTCACCGCCTATAAAGACGTGAGTCAGACGAAAACAAACATTCTAGGTAGGATTAAAATGTTTTTTCTCAACCGCGCCAAACTTCCTGTGACCAACATGGTCCAAACGACCCGTGTATTTGAGTTAGGATACTCCCTGACTGTGCCAAAAGTATTGGGCCCATATTTCTAACATTATAATGCTGGGTAGGAATACCTCCACCTCTAACGAAGCCTTATTAACCTACACAGAGCCAGCAGTGCTAATGGAAGCTCCACGTCATATGCTAATAGTGTTCTTGGAACGTATATGGACCTCGTGGCTGATTGTGTATGTGTACATTAACTCAAAGAATGCTTCTGACTAGCAATGACGCTAACTCATGACTAAACAATACCGTATGAAGATATTATGGAGACGAGACACCGTATGTGCCTTAAACATTACCAGGGCCATTCATTCGTTATTTGTAGGTCCCATCAACAACATACCCGAAACAGTTTTAAAGTTTGGAGGCCATAAAATAGCCATGGATGAAAAATACTCAATATAGATTTACTTAACCTGTTACAACAGGATTATTTTTAATCACAACATTATGATAAAATCTGAAACAGCTTATTTTGAAAAGAGATTTGAATTATGCTAGCATAACTATATATTATATTCTCATTAGAGTAATGCTACAAATAAAAACCAACCAATTAACTAGATTGAAAACATATTTAATCTAACATTTATTTAGACTTCAATCATGGTTTGAACACGAAACAATATATTTTGTATATTGGGTGTTTTCGGTACCTATTGGAGAATTCAATGCACGACTATCACACGAACTAATATTTGAATATTAGGGGCATTGAAGATTTTAATGCATGATTTGGACGCGAACCAACATTTATATATTTTTCTATAGTATGTATTGAATTAACCTATTATTTCAAACGTGTTTGATCCACGCTTGTCAACATATGGATACTAAATACAGGTACAGATGAATCTATTGTGTATCAACTAAGACTGTTTGTGAATATATGCTTATACCACTGTTTGAACTACCAGTAGCCTTCATTGTTCCAATACATTCTTCCATGGCTGAGAGCACTGGGGCGTCAGTATGGGCACACATTCTGTACATACCTAATTTATATTGTTTGCAGATCTCTGGTTCCTTCCTTCCTTCCTTCCTCTTTCATCATTAGTTATACTCGATCTTAAATCTCATCTGTACTGACACTTTCCTTTAAAGCTTTTTGAAAAAAATAGTTTCAATTTAAGTTGTATTATATCAAATGTATCTTACAATGGTAAATATTTTGAGTTTTTCCCTTTGGTGATCCCCTCGTGTGCTCTTCAAACGATCAGAATATTAAAATCAAATATCATTCTGAAAACAAAGAAAGAAGTAGATAGCTACAAGGGTAAAGTATTTCAACTGTTGAAGGGACAGACCGCGTAAGAAAGTTTGTCGATGGAGAATAGAGAGAGGGGCAAATGAACTTTATGCTTCCTCAGAAATGAAGTTGAGCTCATTTATAAAATTATGTTCCTAATAAATATGCAAAGAGAGTTGATTTTCGGAAACTGCTTTAATCTTAACTAAAGTACTAGCGGGTCTCCTACAAGCAGCCACCT
Organism: Timema bartmani; assembly: GCA_902151455.1. Lineage (NCBI taxonomy): Eukaryota > Metazoa > Arthropoda > Insecta > Phasmatodea > Timematidae > Timema > Timema bartmani. Next base: position 16,117 of record CABFWB010005627.1, on the reverse strand, counting down.
TTGCCACCCATCTCAATTCTCTAAGGCTACAAGACCCCCTCGACCCCCCTTCCAAAGTCCCCGAGTGGGACAGTGCCACATGGAGGACGCCAGCGTCGCTAGGGCATTGGCGCGACCATTGTTTGTTCCCGTCCCTCGGACATGGATAATTTATAATTCTGTTACTAGTCTTAGGTGCGTGCTTGGACGTGGCTTGCATAGGTAGTTTCAGGTTTAGCACTGTTAATGGGCTGGAATAGGCTTCAAACAATAGATTTGACGCCTTACAGCCATATTGAATATGGTAAGGACATGTGGATAGATAGATACATAGATGTGAGGTTACCGTTCCGTACATCCGCTCTTGGGAAGGTATCACCCAATGAAGAGAGAGAGAGAAGGGCTATTAAAATGTTCTTAATATGTCATCCTACTCGGTCCATTGGAGTCAGAAACAATCTCTTAAAACAGTTCTAGCTAGATGACACCAAACACGAACCCCAACAGGTGCCCTTTGAAAATTACAATTTAAAATTATTAATGCAGTATCTTTTAGATTTAAATTTAATAGACCCGTATCGGTGGGCATATTGTCTAAGGTGCCAGCCTTGTCTATACTTATTTACTGGTAGCTATAAGTTTGGGGTTTGAATCCTAGCTGGGTCCAATGATACCTAAATGATTTCGCACGCTGCCTGGACGGGTAGTAATACGTGGAGCACATCACATTCTTTATGTATTTATGTTATGTTCTAGTTAAGCTTATGGTTTTATGGAGGAGGAAGTGTACCTGCATTTGCATGGAGGGGGAGTAGAATCTCCCTGTCATTGGTAGTCTAGCCTATTCCAAGAATAGAGTTCTAGACCATGCCGCCAACGAAGAGACTGACTACAAAAACAAAATTAAGCGAAAAATACATTTTATTTTATTTTTAAAAATAAAAGTTTTGGGAGTACGCTTTAAGAACCGATAAAAATAATTGTAAAATGCGTATATTTTTATTTTTATTTATTTGAAGAATTTAACGTGCACTTTTAAAACCAACGTATTATATTAGCACACGACTATATTAATAAACCTAGATAGAACGGAGTAACTTAGTAACTTAGTAACAGATAAACTACCAACTGAACTAAAGTGTCGAACTAAAAGACATATAATTTTGGAAGATATTTCCTTGGATAGGTATTTTCTATTACTGTATATTATACTAGTAGAAGTACCCGACGTTGCCCGGGGTAGCCGTGCAATGTATTGCGTGGTAAAGCCTGGTAACGCTTTTCTTTGCTTCAGACAGAAAAATTATCTCTTCATTTTCATTTTTACCAACCTAGTTTTTGATTGATTTTTCAAAATCAAATCCAAATTTTAAAATTCCTGCTTTTAGGTGCAAACGTGTGTGTACAGGGGCTACTAATATTTAAATATCAGCCCTCTGCGTGCGGTAGATATCACTCAATGCTCACGACAGGAAGACAAACTCTTAATTTTATTAATACAGAATAATACGAAGCATAGAGAATGTGTATTATTAAAATCAAGATCTCTATTTGAAAGAAAACGTACTATAAATGCACCTCTATTTTTAAAATGTTCTTTTTGGTACCGTTTGCCTGTATGTGCAATTTTTTGGAACTTTAACAGCTCTTTTTTCAAATTTGTATTTAAGAATATTATAATCATATATATAATCATTGACTATTTACAACGCTGTTACGTACCCTAGTTAAAGGTAAAACAAAGGACACAAAAATGTAGATATGAGAAACTTTGTAGCTTATAGTGTTTTATATAATTGGTCTTGTGGTTCAGATCCCTCAATCAGTACATATCAACTGAGCTGAAGCTCCCGAGAGCAACATTGTCCAGGAACAATGGCTGACAGTGACGTCAGACGTACAGTACATCCTGTGTGAGACTAGTCTCGACCTCAACCGCCGGTACTAGACGTGACACACGTGGATGTGTGAATGGTATCTAGGACTTGATAGACCTTTGATTTGTTGCACCGCTACAGTTCCGTACAGTGTGGCTTCAATTTTCATTCTCTCTCGAAGGTCTTGCGTGTACACTTTATGTGCACTGCCCTTCTCATCCGTATCCCTTAGATTAAACCATTAATAGCTCGCGTGCAGTGCCAGAAGTGACCAGGCTACGAGATGAGAGAATATGGCCTGGTTTTGTCCCAAACATCCTCTCAGCTGATGGACTTGGCTGGGCCCCATAGTGTATGAATAATGCCCCGTTAACTGGAGACACCTCACCTCGGATAGTCATCTACCGGGCAAGGGACTCATTGGCTGTGCGGTGTGGGTTGAGGGTCAAGGACGAGGAGGCCAAACAGTTTTAAGGCGAGGGGAGTCTAAAAAAAAATACTCTCCCCTAATGTGAAAGTGTAACGGGACCAACACTGACGAACTGAGTCAACGAGGCAGGTCATTCGAGAGGGAGAGTGATTTTTAAGAAAGGGTCTTTTAAAAATGTTGGAAATCATCTGAAAGTGAACTTTAAATACTTGTCTGCGTTTGATGACAGAACTAGTAATATAATTCCGTGGCTTGGTGCTAAAAGAGCTAATGTCATTTTTTGCTATTTTTATTTTAACTGTAACTGCACATTAATTATTCTTCAAAAGCTCTAAATTGTCATGTGCTATAAGAGTCAATGTCTACACCTTCATTTTTACTTGTTTTTCAAAGTTGTTGGGCTAATGCTGTTTTTAATATAGTTTGCTCTTCAAATAATAGAACCAAAAATGAAATTGGCTAATTTATATTTCGGTGTAAAAATACTTTTTTTAAACACCGCATCTTACCACCCATCCGGGTTATATGCTTGAGACCAATGTTGAGTTAGGCTTTTGTTACATTCAACAATTAGATGGTTTAGAAGATAAGGAGATATGGAATGATATCTATGTTAAGCTTTCCTGAAAAACAAATATGTTTGACGTTGCTTTTTTTTTAGCTCCAATTCACAAAATTACTATTTAAATATAAATTCAGGTTTCGGTATCAACAAAATTAAATATGACTACACGCAAAAAAAAATAAAAAAAATAAATGGACTGTATTAAAGGGCTTATATTGCCTATTACAAGGGGCTTTGTAATTTTTGTGTGTAGTCATATTTAATTTTGTTGATACTGAAACCTGAATTTATATTTAAATAGTAATTTTGTGAATTGAAGCTAAAAAAAAGTAACGTCAAACATATTTGTTATATATATATATATATAAAACCTTCGTAACTTGCAATGGGAGCCCCTTGGAACAACTAATTTTAACACCTTGGATATCAGCTTCAGTGGCCGAATGGTCTAGGGTGTCACTCTCGTGTTGGACTGGCCTGCTGCAGGCGGGGATATAGGGGTTCGGTTCCGGTCGGCTGCACTGAGGAAGGTTTTTCCAAAATTGTTTTCCACTCTCCCTCCACGCAAATGCGGGTCCCTTTCCTGTACATTAAACCTTTCTAAATGCTAACACATTAGTGTAATTAGTACATAGACATCCAACCCGAACGAGTAGTAATACGCGGTGCAAAAAACCCACTCCAGGGGTACAACTTGTTTTACTGCTTTCCTCTGACGATAATACTCCTCTGACGTCACAAACGCAAGTAACGACATAATAAAGAAATATATTGGCCAAGTCAAAAAGTGCAACTTTTTTCTTATAGCACTCAAGGTTAACACAACTATAGCCGGACCACCATTAGAACAACCTTTCAGAATATATAAAAATGTAATTTATAAAGAAGCCAACAATGACAAAACGTTACTGAATTTATTTTAAATCTCTCCAAATTGGCAGGATGTTTCAAATGTGACGACTGCACAGCACATGTTTAGGTGTTTGAATATATAAAATTAAGAAAATTCAACGATGTTGAATGAAAGATGAGGTTCAATGCATGACGTCCTAGCTATACTATCTCAGGTCTACAAACACAACAAAGTATTTGAGCAATAGCTGAATCTTGTTAACTACCAGCAGGGCTAGGTGAGCAAGTCGTTTTTCAAATGACTGAATAATTTAATCTTTTTTTTACCTCCTTCAAGTTGGCAACGGTGAGAAATAAATAATTGGGTGATTAACATCACGTGACCTACTAAACAATGATTTAAATGTGACCCGAAGTGAAAGGTCTTCTGTGAAGTGACCTCAGTGGTATGTATGAACTGTGCCAAATTGTCGTTGGTTGGCCGAGTTGACTGTATTTCATAACACCTTAGTTTCACAGGGATATTGATTGAACAGGAGACATTGGTTTAACAAGGAGCATTGGTGGAAAAAGGGGCGTTGTTTAAACATGGGGACATTGGTTCAATACGGGGCATTGGTTTAAATTAGAAAATAGTTGAACATGAACCAATAGTCACACGTGAGATAATAGTTGAATGTGAGAGATTAGTTTAACATGAGACAATAGTTGAACGTGAGAGATTAGTTTAACATGAGACAATAGTTGAACGTGAGAGATTAGTTTAACATGAGACAATAGTTGAATGTGAGAGAGTAATTGAACATTAGACAATAGTTTAACGTGAGAGATTAGTTCAACATGAGACAATAGTTGAACAAAATAGCCTATACAGACGCTGGGTTTACAGCAAACATTGGTTCAACATCAGACATTAGAGTAAGATTATTTCATTTTAGCTTGACGTAAAGGGAAATAACATTTTATCTTAGGTTGTCTTGTTCTGCGGAGCAAGTTAACCGCAAATAATCATGCTGCTGGTGGTTATTTACCTCGTCACGTTAGATCATTCTACCACGTTATGGTAAAAAACATGACGGTTTTTTTTTCGAATAATCTGTGGAAGTTTGTTTGACCGATAGTAGGCTTGTAATTTATTGAAGGTATATTATTTCTTCTTTATATTTCGCAGCAAAAATACACATATATATACTTCTACACCTTATTATATATACCCTGATTTTGGTTGTAAGAATAGTTTAGAAAATTTAAACAATTTATTTGCGGATGACATTGATTATAATCATTGACTATATTATTTGGGTTATTTTATAGGCATTGATAATATCTATCAAAAGTGATAGTTGCAGGTAACATGACTTGATGTATGAATATATTAAAATTGTTTTAGTAACTTGAGTAACTAACAGATATTGTTCTTCCTACCAAAATCATACTATAGCTATGTATTTTTAGAATACATTCTACTGAATATTCTTCATCTCCTTTTCATTAAAATGAAAGTGTGTTTATTTAAAACTTACTCTCTTCATAATTTTCTTCTGTTAAATAATTGAAAACTCCTTAATAGATCTGTGATTACAGCGCACGAATATAGAAATACAATTAATCCAGTGTTCAATTAATTGTAAGTTTTAAATTGAAAAACACATTGCAGGGTCAATATAGGCTACCTGCCAATTTGATTTAAATACTCACACGTGACTTAATTTAATTTTTTACAACCCTGCTTTGTAATATTTAGAAATATTACGAAGGTAGTGTAACCTATAGTAAAATTATTTTTCCAAAACGCTAGCAATAAAGCTTTTATTAAACATGTTAGGATTTTATAATTTTAACTCATAGAGTTTATTTCCCTGTCAAATATATTTATTTTTTCAAGAGAAACTGCAGCTTAGAGATATTTTTTTAAATTTTGTTTTACATTTTTCAGCTCTATAACTCTTAATCCATTTTTAGTATTTCATATATGTCTTACACTTTAATAAAAGTATTTTTAGGATTCTTAATGTGTTTTAATGCATTCAAACCTTTTAAAAGTTAAAGCTTAGTTTCCTTTATTGTTCTTGAAGAGAGCTTTCACACAATACTAACTTGTTGGAATTTGCCTTTTTCTATCCACCCAAATATCTTTTGGACTTTTTGAGCAATTAGATACTACGAAACATAAGACGCGCATTCAATTCGCACGGACATTCTTTTCATTTTTGTTTGTGAACGAACAGTTAATGCACTCAATTAAAATTAAAATTCCTCCCAAAAATCGTTTGCTTGTGTATAAATTAAAAGCTTAATATATATTTTGAAATAATTAAACATATATTTAAAAAATGTCAGCTACTTCCTTTAAACCTTCTTCAAAATATTTAATCGCTGTTAAATTTGTCGATGTAAATTTACTAGTATTTCTAATACTAATGCGTAAGAACTTAAACATCGCCGTCAACTATCAGCCCCATTATTATTAAATTACGAACAAGTTTCCATGATGGTTACTTGTTTTACAAGTTGTCGCTATTATAGTTGGTCCTTCGCGCGGTAATTAATAGTTGACTTTGACTGAATTAAGTATTTACTAGGTACTTGGAAACATCGTCTGACTGTAAGGGACGTAAGAACTACATCAAAGTGGTTTTGAAACAGTATGGAAAAAACCCTAACATTTTGCCATTGATCATATTTTCACCACGAAGGGCGCAGGAGATTCCGTTTGGCCCTCTGTTAGTATTTAGTGTCAGAACGGGCCAATGAACAAATGGAGGTAAGTTAACGCTCGTATAATTAATTGTACTGTAAATGACCAGCGAAGCTTAGAAAATGTAACTAATCTTATAGTTATGGATGTAGCCGTATCAAGTAACTTATTTGTAAATTTGAAAAATGACACCTGCGTACGACTACTCCATAACTCAAATAACATCTACATCTTCTAAGCTTCACTAGTCGCGTACAATAAATTTAAGAGCACTTGCTTACCTTCATGTTAATCGCTTTCATGTACAGTACAATTACATTTGTACTAATGGCAGCATAAAGCCACTCTCGATCAATGATAGATCCCTGTTAACTGATGGCTTCCAAACGTCCATCACAGACTGCCTTAAACTATGAATGAAGAATGATGGGACGGCTCCTCGATAGCTCAGTGGTACAGTATTGGCGCGTTAAGTCAAAGGTTCTAGGGTCAATTCCCATGCCCAGGTGTCATTTTTCAAATTTACGAATACAATGAACTCTATTGAGACAGCATTCAAGAAACAACCAGGCCTTATGGTCGACTTCCTTCGAAAACTTTCACAGGGATGAGCTCCAGAGGAAATAATTTTCCAAACAAATGTTCACTATCAATCCAGAAACTTACTTAGGAAACCAAGAAGGAAGGGCCCCTAGATCTGCCGATCCACCACTCTCCCCTCCTCATCGCAATCTTAGAGTAATTAGTAACTACCTTGCCACAACAGACTGCGTTTCCCAGCTCGACGACTCAGGAAGTCTTTACCGTTGCAGAGGAGACCGGGCTCAACCGAGTTCAGCCGAAAGTTATCTCCTCTGGCTCAAGAAGCGAAAGGTCACAAGTTCATGACCCTCTGGTCAAATGCTTGGACGTCATCTCACGTTTACACTCAAACAAAACAAATATAAAAAACAACTGGCAGGAATGAAGTTTGTGAGGACAGCGGAGAGCATTACTACTAATTACAGGAAAGGGGAGTAGGGGGGGATTTCAAGCTTCTTGTACACAACTTGTGTTCTGTGCTGAAAAGATAAACGCAACGCTTCACTGATAATTCTTAATTTAACATTTTAGGTTTTTTAATATTAACTGTACGTTACCCATATCGGTTGACATGTGGACAAATACACCCATCTGGTTTTGTATAGTTTGCTAATGACCGGGCAGTTGGGGTTCGAATCCTAGTTGAGGTGGTTTTACCTAAATTGTTTTATAGCCTCTCTACACGTAAATTCAGGTACTATTAATTTAAATCTGTCCTCATCCCAATTCCTACCCCATCAGTGTACAAATTCGAATAACCTAAACGGGTAGTAAGACGTGAATCATGTTAAGAAAAAAAAGTTCGCTCCAATAACAAACAGTGCTCGCAAGATTTCTATCACTAATAAAATGAAGGAATGTCCTCTTTATAAAACTTGTGACCAGACTCGAGTAGCAGTTAGACGTGTTGACCGCTCGCCTAGCCCTGCCGATATTAGAGGTGTGATGAGTGTAGCGTGTGATATGTGAGGTGAACATGTCCATGGTAGTAGTACTTGCTACTGTTCCGTCTAGCAGAGGTCAAGTTCACACAAGACTAGAAGAAACCAGTAGTGCAGTCTCAATGCTTGGCCGCTCATGTGACAAGAGTGACTTCTGGTGTTACCGAGCAGAAACACAAGTGCCTCGAGGTACACACAATACACATGTATCAACAAGAAACACACACAACCCCATCGGTGATCACTTAGGTCCTTTAGTTTGGTTTGACAGGGTCGGGGAGGTTGGGATGCGACAGTAATATTGACCGTGTGCGCGCGCTCGTCAGTCTTGTGTCCTCGTGCAGATAGTATTATCATTGCGCACGCTTTTATCTTTTTAAAGCACCGCGTCTCACTACCCATTCGGGTTATACGCATACGTATTAATTACGTCAATAGGTCAAGTATGATTAAGGTTGAATTTATAAGATGTCTGCCAGAATTTGTGTGGAAAACAATGCAAAAAAACCTCAGTACGCCCAACCCAGATTCGAACCCCAATCTCCCTATCATCGCCAATCTAGTCTGTTGCGAGTGACGCGTTAGACCTTACGAACACCCAAGCGGTTTTTTTAATCATTATTCATGGTGTTGCACTAATTGCACTTTGCATGCAGTAGCTGGGACTGATGAAAATAATGACGTGGAGATTGACCGTGTAGGGTAACGTAAAAATACTGATGCATACTGTCAGTCTTTAGAATTGACAGTCTAACTGACACAATGCATCAGTATTTTTACAAGCAAACGACCCGCTTCAATGTCCGCATGGTCTAAAGCGTCTTTCTCACGACAGACTAAACTGCCGATGATGTGGAGATTGGGATTTGAATCCCAGCTGGGAGTACCGAGGTTTAAAAACATTGTTTTCCATTCACCCTCCACGAAAATTCAGGTACACATCCTATAAATTCAACCTCACTCATTCTTAAGCCATCAGACAGACTGATCGTCCCTATAAGGAAGATGCCAAAGTGACAAAACACAAGCCAAAAGTCCGTCCTATGTACTAAATCCCGGAAGCGGTGTACCCCAGACTCTCCCCCTATTTACTATTCTTGTCACGCCACTAGGTATAGCCTTGTGGAGCGCTGGCACGTGACCCCCGAATATTGGTCCTCCTCATGTGTGTGTGTGTGTGGCCTAATGTCGGCAAGGAATGTTCCCCACATGTATCGGACAACTTGACGCACAGTTAGCGCGCCTGGCTCTGATCACAACAGATATATATGCATGAGACACACTGTACTTGGTTTCTTAACAACCCTCTACATCAGGGGTATTAAACCTTTTTTTGTTCGTGTACCCCCAGATATAATTTATTCAACTTTGTACCCCCAAATAAATTGGTGCATAATGTAAGTTATGGGCCTACATATTCTATAATCAACATCTAAAATAAATTATATCAAAAATATGATTAAAAATAGCACTCCTAGACTGCATGTTCCTACGTTCGAAACTTTTGTGGTTAGCCCTAAAGCTAGCCCTGAGTCTTCCGTGTTTATCTTTAAATAATAAGATGGACCCCCTGATATATATACATATTAAAAAAAGAAATTAAACAGCCCTTAAGAGATCTTCGCGTACCCCTGGGGTACGCAGACACCAGGTTGAATACCACTTCTCCAAACAACTACTTTACAGGTATTTCTGAAAAGGGTGAGGAGAATGAATTCTTTAGCCCTTATAGTCATTCGGATCTGGCTGACAAATAATAACAGAAAACATAACCCATATCGATTGGTCAGTTTTTAAGTATTGACTACATTGTTGATGTATCGAAATTTCCCGTGATCTTTATGTGCCCTCCGAGAGTGTCGATCCCAAGCACCCAGGACTCACTTGAAAGAGATAAGTAAAATAATCAAGCTCAACTTGATGAAACCTTTCACGGTGAAGAATCCATAGATGAATTTATGTGAAGATTCAGAACCTTGGCGCATGCTTAGACCAAAGATGTCTTAGATTCTTCTGCTCATTCCGGATTTTTACCGGAAGTTATGTGAGATTGTTAGCACCTGAAATCTCCAGTAAAGTGAACTCCTAAACACATGTTTCTCATTTGATTTCTTGTCCTAACCGGGCTCCAATCCAAGGTAACTCTCAGCTAGTTGATATGCGCCTGGACAATTTCGAGCACGGACAAGACTTCATACAAATTAATAAAACTCTTCCCAAGACTCGACCTAATTGGGGGCGTCCTCACCTGTGTGGTACCGTTACCCAGGGAGTCATCACTCCGGCCAGGAATAACTTGAAAAGCTGTCCTTATCATGTTAATGTCCTGCCTGTGTTGTCCGAAACGAGGAGTAACTTCTCCTCAACATTATAGTGGGGAGGCGTATAGTCTTAATAGCAGAGTAAAGGGGCGTTTACACTGTGCAGCCACTTGTAAAGTGTTGTGTTTTAAAACAATGTTGTACAACTTGTTGGGATGTGAATTGAATATGCTTTTAAAACATTGATGTTTTAAAACATATTTCTTGTTTTACAACATGTTGCACGTTTTATGTGGAATGGCGGTAAAGTTCAAGTTCATTGTTTTTTAGCATGTTTCACAGATAGAGGACGGTTTACCCTGCTGAACAAGTTGGCTACACTGACCCCGCCCCCCCCCCCACCCGATTTTGAAATTGAAACGGTAGAAGCAGAGAAGAAAATAAGAACATTTATTTCACAACTTAACAGGAAAATGAAGAAACTGACTAAAATTGGAAAGGGTGCTTGAGAAGCAAAGAAAATTTATTATCCTTAAAACATTTTATGTTATGATGGCCAAGCCCAAAACAATTTTTAGCCCAGTTATTCCCACCAAAATACTAATAAAGACAAAGGCAGAATGGGGAGGGGGATGAATACGCAAAAATAAAAATTATTGATTCTAAACAAACAATGGTGATTAGAGATTAAAATATTTCACTAAAACATACTCAAGCTATAACACAATATAGTAAAAATATTTTTAAATTTTGAATAAAGTTCATTTAGAGTGGTTTATTTCTTCCCTAACTTAAACCACATTATTTATTTTATATATTTACAATTCCTAAAAAACTTAAGTAATTATAAAACAATAGAATTAAATAGAGTTTAGGAGTTGTACACTTTAAATTTTTTGCATGAAAGACTATCAAAGTAGTGTCATAAGCTCTGAGCAATGTTTGAATGTTTGTTTTGATTTGTATAACTTGAGTGGACGCACGTGCCACAATTGCCGGCCTAGCATGTACGAAGTAGAATACTAGAAAGGTTACAGGAGAGTGCTGACAATTCATAACAAGAATTAAACTAGTTGGCCAGAAAAGGGGCCATAGCGTGGTATAAAATACCTTTACATTTTGGCAACAGGGCTGTCACAATTCCATCTATAGAGCAGGCGTTCACTCTGTCCAACGCCGTACCGTATCAGACGACATCTTTGGGTCATCAGTAGCACTTGTACTCAGAGGGAATCGTTGAGCCCAGGGTCCCGAGATCGAGTTCTGTAGAGGTCACGTGCAGCAACAGTCAACTTTATCGGTCCAAGTATTCACAAGTTAAGCCAGTTCTTCTACAAGCGCGGGCATTCAGTCTCTTTATTTCTTTATCTGACGACTAACATCACATTTTGTATTATCATTTAGTAACTACTATTAAACCAAAATTCGTAAGCCTACATATTGTTTCGAACCCACACAATTACCTTGCCTGCAACCTTACCCCTCCCACAAGCTATCCTGACACATATCGGGGGTAGGTCACAAGAGTAGTTTACTTTCCCCTAATTTCCGACACATAATATAAAAATAAAAATCTCCTATTTTCCCTGGTGATAGAAATTAAATATTTATAAAGGTAGGATTGTCCGTGTAACTTATAACAAAAGTTTGGTATTATTGATTTGTTTACATAATAGCTTACAATCAAAATATCACCAGGCAAGCTAGTAGTTGGTTTTATAACCAAATTAAATAAAACATTTCTTCGGTAAATTCGTTTAGGATACACTCTAAGTTCCTATCAAACTAAACCTTTCCACTGCAGCAATATTAAATAATTTGACCAAACGTGACTATTTTACATAGTAAATAATAATTTATGCTGATTTTTATAAAATATGTTAATTTAGAGGGTAGCTTACTTATGCCGATATTTTGCAGTAAGATCTCTCTCTCTCTACCTTTGTCAGGTGTGGACAAGGTCCATAACCTATCGTGAAGTTTGGCTCATCAGAGCTAGTATACTTTGTGTAGAGTAGGCTGACAAAGTGCTCAGTCACCGTGGGAGGAGATCGTACACCTTGAACACGCACTTCTGTTCCTGTTTTTGATTGACACGCACCCCTCTTGCGCAATTTTGTTTCCTTTTTTGTTGATACGTACTCCTAGCACCCCTTTAGTTGATACGTACTCCTAGCACTCCTTTAGTTGATACGTACTCCTAGCACTCCTTTAGTTGAAACGAACTCCTAGCACTCCTTTAGTTGATACGAACTCCTAGCACTCCTTTAGTTGATACGTACTCATATCACTCCTTTAGTTGATACGTACTCCTAGCACCCCTTTAGTTGATACGTACTCCTAGCACCCCTTTAGTTGATACGTACTCCTAGCACTCCTTTAGTTGATACGTACTCCTAGCACCCCTTTAGTTGATACGTACTCCTAGCACTCCTTTAGTTGATACGCCCTCCTTTTGCTAAATTCTATTATAATTTTTCCTTCGACACGCATTTCTCTTGCACAGTTCTGTTCCACTTTTGGTCTATAATCTATATATACCCCTAAAGACGCACCCCATCTCGTTGATACGCCCCCCTTTAGTTCAATTCGGTCCCCATTTTTGGTTGATACGCACTCCTTTTGAGAAATTTTGCTCCTCTTTTGGTTGAGCACGCACCCCTGGCTTGTAATTCTGTTTCCCCTTTTTGTCAAACACCCAAAATAGCTGTTGATATGATGAGGGTTGTGACATTACCCGTGGTCTATTTCTGTCTCGAGTTGTCAAACCACCAAACTGGCACAGGGGTTGAGTCCCAAATAAATACACTTCATTGGGAAAAACCCAAGACTATCATCACCCGTAACCTATTCCTGTCTTGACTTGACGTGCCCCAAATCTGCTGTCAAGTATGAGTAATAGATTCTGATGTCATCAGGGTTGCGATAAAACCTGTATCTACTCCTGTCTTAGCATGTCATACTGCTAAACTGGCGCCAAGGATGAGTGCCAAAATAAATTATATTAATATTATCCAAGGGACATGAAAGTGGGTCAAAGGTCAAGTTGCGCTAATACTATGAGGCTTTGAACCCCTATTAAATGTTTTTTAAGTAAAAAATACATAAAATTATCTATATTGCAAAAACTTACTACACACCCATTTTTAACCAAATCTTTAGCAGTTTTTAAAATATTCTCATTTAAAGAAGCAGTCATCAGTATACTACCCTCGAACAAATTTTCCCCCTAAAAACAAGTCTATATTCTTATCTATCATGTCAAACACTCCGTGTGGATCCATTAAAAAAAACCTCGCTAAGAGCTATTTTCGGAAAAATGGGAATTTTATAAAATACTCAACAGTAAACCATCTATAATTTAAGGACTAGGGTTAAAACAAAAATAATAAAAATCCTGAGGTAAACTCATATAGCATCTAATAAAAATCCTGAGGTACACTCATATAGCATCTATTAAAAATCCTGAGGTACACTCATATAGCATCTAATAAAAATCCTGAGGTACACTCATATAGCATCTAATAAAAATCCTGAGGTACACTCATATAGCATCTAAATATCAAGTTTGAACGAAATTAATCAGTAAAACGGACAGATATATAGACTTACAAACGTGGGAACAATCATAAATGGTAGAATATACTTTTGCGGGTTCGGAGCCTCATAAAACGTAAATATTCATAACCAAGAGAAGCTTAAAAAATGCCACGATTATAATACTTTCTCTTTATACTAGAAATAAAATATAGGTCACTTTATTTGATACGGCAAAGGCATCAGTCTGTTCTAATAGTGGTTTTCTGGTGAGGGGAGGTCGGGGTTTGAGTTACAGCCGAGTATGCGAAGTTTTACTCTAGTTTACCTCCCATTTTCCCTTCACGCTAATCCACCGTACTCGTCCCAATACCTTTAGTTTAGTGTTTGGATATCTTAGAGGTAGAGTCCTAGATATAAGTCTATTGCACCCGATTCAGTAGAAACGTTTATGGATCAATATTTTAAGACTTTTCATAATAAATCGATAATAATAAAGATATTAAACTAAAATTTAAAGATATATTATTTTGTTTTGTTATTGACCAAAATAAGTATCAGCATCATTGCGGTAGTCGATATAAAGAATATATTAAATATAAAAATAATCAAATATCCACAAAACTGAGTAAAAAAATAAAATGATAATAATAGCACAACAAAAACCAGGTGATGGTAAATAAACTGCTATAGAGAAAGGAATTCTGCTCATTTTTCGAACAAGAACTATTGTGATTTGGTCATTATCTTTTAGGAAATAATCATTTTGAGTTATAAATGTAATAATTTCATAATAATATCACTAATATTAACATCAATAATATATGACATAAGACATCAACTGGTAAAACAGTCCCTTTACGATGTAGTTAATGGGATATAAATACGTGGCTAATCTGCCAAGGTTGGAAGTTATGAACTGTGGAATCACGTGTCCTACTCGGGCGTCGAAGCCTCCAACAACTTGTCGCAGTTTGTAATATTCTCTAGAGTGGCGCAATAACACTCGCATAGCTGGTTAGGAGAGGAGAAGGGAGAGAGAGATAGCGCCACAAAGTTAAAACGCAGCATCACAAATATCTGAAGGTCACAGGGGTACATCTATACACATATAAAACAAGGCAAGAAATTTGGGGAGCGGCCAAATCTACAGAAACATAGGCCTAACATTGTAGAGATGTTTATTTTTTGTAAACTTTGGATGTGCTATTGTCATTTATGTTTGAAAAACTAATTATGGCTTTTGAGATGACGTCAATAGCCGCTATTTATCTATTACAAGGGCACGCATTAACTTTGAGCAAATACATATTTTATTTTAAATTGGATTTTACTAACAATTTATAAAAAAAAAACTTTAAATTTTAGTGTTGGATTATACTTATAATGAACTAAAATGTATATATTCATTAACTTGAAGGAGAAAATTATATTTAATACTTTGTCAGACAATTTAGCTCCAAACTGTTAGTTTCATGGTTTTCCTTGTTTTCCATAGTCTTTGATTTGAATAGGTCACAAGATCTACCTAGCTAGTTAGTTACCCTATCCTTACTTTATATAGGAACATACTTTTGAAGAAAATTGTCATTACTTATCCATGATGAACGTGAAATAAGTAACTTTTGGGGCAGTGGTGAACCTAGTTTGGTGTAGTTGGCTCTTTAGATCACATTTTTACCCGAGAAATAAACTAAAAAACGTCCACCCGGCTGAGATAAGAGCTAACTAACTTCTTTAAGAGGGTTCTGGGCAATCCTTCAAGTCATAATATTTTAATGATCTCGCCAAAGGAACGTGGCCACAGATACCCGTGCACTAGTCTCGTCAATCTTTGGCTCAGGAAGGGCAGAACTATTTAGTCTATCTATTGTCATGTCCTCTTCTACGATATCTAGGACTGGTGATTGGAAACTAATATCAGGTCAATCTAGAACTACGTTGAGATTAAAAACAACTCAAAATTCAGTTTTTATATTCGGGAGCCATTCCTTGAAATCCTACAAGGGGTGATTAAGAGAAGTATTGATGCTAGTTCGGTTACCATTCCTTACCATCATAAACATAATGTTTGTAAAAGTATTAAAAAGGTATTTTAAATACTGTTTATTTCCAACCTAAACATAATTACGTGCAGAATTAAAGAGGTGAAGAGGTGGGGATTGGGATTTAAAGAAGGGCATTGCCCTCTGAAAATAATTTTTGCCCCTCTAGATTTATTTCACTTCCATCTTATATTTTAGAATATGATACGATAAAAAAAATTCCAAATAGTTTATAAATCTAAAGGCAGTTAATTATTATTTATTTAAAAAAATCAGCTGAGGACCGTTCTAAATTTATTTTAGGAGCATCAACATTTCAAAAGAAATATGAAGGAATACGTCTCCAAATA
>CABFWB010005626.1:30750-42711 GCA_902151455.1 Timema bartmani | reverse complement strand
ACTTAATATCATAGGTTAGTATTTATGGCAAATAAAAATTAAAATTTAAAAAGTGGTACAATATAGGCAACTTTCCCCTAAATCTTTAGTTCTCAACCGTCAGTGTATCTTGCTCAAACCCAGTTACAAGAAACTTAAAATGAGTTCAGACAATTTAAAAGTGGTACAATGTCCACCATAATCAGGAAGTACCAAGCGGCGATGACCCCCACACACGCCTATAAAAAAAAATAAAACACTCATGTAATGCACGCAACAGGGAGGAGGTGAGGCCCCCAAGAACCTGTCTGGGCGTCTGGTGGCGGCAACCTGGTGGTTGTTCGGGTTCATCATCATCGCCTCTTACACCGCTAACCTGGCCGCCTTCCTCACTGTGTCTCGCCTAGACACCCCCGTCGAGTCTCTGGACGACCTCTCCAAGCAATACAAGATCCAGTACTCCCCTCTCAACGGCTCGTCTGCCATGACTTACTTCCAGAGGATGTCGGACATCGAGAACAGGTTCTACGAGTGAGTACGCTCTAGGGATAGAGTTTTCAGACTTTGTTGTTGTCAAGAACAGGTTGGACGGGTCCTTAAATGGCCTTAAGGCGGGATTGTAGGGGACGCTAGAAAATTTCAGTATTTTTAGCAGCTTTTGTATCAAAGCATTTTTTTTTGGCAAGAATAATTTTTTCAGTATAAATATAGAGTTTAATTTTCTTCACATGGTGATATCAACAGTTCTTTAATACATGTCGTGAGCATATCGTCATTATATGGCAAACATTTTTTTAAATGAAGATAAAAAGTTGTCACTAAATTCAAGAACACCCCTGACAAATATTCAACAACTGTTGAGGTCACCACGTGTAAGAAATTAAACTCTTAAAGCCGATTCACACAGAACGCTCAGCTAGGCTAAGCTTTTCTCTGCCAACTCTTTAGAAAAATAGCGGACCATATATTTAAATGTGTTGGTTCACACAGAAAGTTAAGCNTCACACAGAACGCTCAGCTAGGCTAAGCTTTTCTCTGCCAACTCTTTAGAAAAATAGCGGACCATATATTTAAATGTGTTGGTTCACACAGAAAGTTAAGCTAAGCTATGCCTTGCTACGCCGCGCTAAGTTATTTCCGATTGCTGGCCGGTCAATTTTTCCATCTCCCATCTTGAGCCATCTTACGTTGCGCATGCGCATAGTTCAACTTGGGCTACGTGTTGAACAGACGCAGTCCTGGATTGTTGAAACTAACCAAAGAAATGTTGAAGTTTTGTTTTCAATTTGTTCCACGCGTATTTAAGTAATAGTCTATTTAGGTTTTATATTTAATACATGTTTTTATATTAAAGTTGAAGCGTTAATTGGACAAGTCAAACAAACTTCCACCTCCTAAATTTTCTTCATCTTTCAAAACAGCTGCTAACAGCAGCATCTTTTCTTCCTCAGTACTATCATCTGAACTTAAACAAGACATTTTGGAGAACGCCATCATAACTAAACTTGACTGGAGCAGACCAGAAAGAAACAACACTGAATGCGGGAATGAAAAGAGGGACCATGGCTTAGCTTAGCATTCTGTGTGTATCAGCCTTTATGTTTTTACTGTAGAGAGTAGAGGTATTTTATTTATTTTGGTCAAGAAAATGGTTGTATTTTATTTATTTTGGTCCAGAAAATGTTTTGTTATAAAAATTGTAAAAAAAAACTTACCTTTTCTGGCGTTCCCTACACTCCCGCCACTTCCTGAGTGTGACGTCACAGCAAATCAAGTTAGGATTTTTCATGAATGTATTTACGTTTTATTAAGTGAGTTTTAAAGATATAACGTTGAAACAAAAACCACAAATTTCCAAATAATTCTAAAAATAGTCTAACATTGTCACAAAATTATTACTTTGATCATGAAGCTTTTTTTGCTGTTGTAAACATGGATTTTATAAAGTGTCTACAACTTAGGCTATTTGGTTTAGTCCCGAAAATGGCCTGTAGTAAATTTCCTGCCAGGAGTGGGTTAAACAAGTCCGTGGAAGCATAACTTGTGTGTCTAGAATAGAAAAAAAGTAGTAAGGTAATTTTAAAATGCAGATAATGCTGTCCAGGTGTAAATAGTAGAGTGCGTGTGTATACTCGTCAGTGGAAGAGGGAAGAGTTATCAGCACATAGGCAAGAGATCTCGCAGGGTAAACCGCTCATTTTATTCCCTCTATTTATATTTTATACTTTGTTGTATGGTTGTGCTTCGAAATCTACAAGTTGGCAACGCCTTTAAAGGCACCGCATTGTAAAAGGGACAATTCCTCACACTTCTGGAATTTCTTATGAGATTAGTAGCAATGAAATTTCAACGCGAAGAAAATAATCCCCAGATAATTTGAATTTTATATTTTGACCACAGTAAAACAAAAATGACTGCTGTGAACGTTATAGTTCCTTTTATCCTTTACTCTGGTCTCATAACTTCACAATAAACTGTCATTGAAAATCAGCTAATTTTACATTTTCGCAAAAATAAATTTATATAATTCAAAAAGTAAAATTTAACGGTGCCTCTCTCCTCCATTTCGGCCTAGACCATCTTTTGAAATACCAAATCACTAATTAAATACTGTGGAAAAACTGAATATTTGCATTATATTTCAGCTGTTTTACTAGATGGATTCCCCGAGAACCCATCTAATGGAATGTAAAAATAAATACAAGATTACTCTCAAACTAGAAAACTCATTTAAATACGGTTTGCTGCATTCTTATCCCAACCACAGCATAATTGGCATCAGTGGGATTTTTAATTTTAAAATAACTATTTTTACATTTTATAGCATTTTATAAAGATGGTATAACTGTCTTAATAGTATAGATTCCTCTATTTTCTTAAGTATAATACAGAAAACTGTAGCACAATGCAACGAAAGGCCTGAGCTGTATCACCTACTTGAGTTAGTTCTTGTCTATGGAGGAGACGGGCTCTTATGTTTGTAAATAATTGAGAAACTATAAACTTACAGCACACAATTTTGATCTTGAGGTTTTGGCTTAGTCGGACAACTTAACTTGGTTCGAATTAAGTGGCTACTGATTTAAGTGCCACGGGATCGGTTACCAGCTAGGCTGAAAAGCTTATTATTGATGAAATCGGAGTTTCTATTCTCTCAATGAAGGATTAACGGCCGAAGAAATTGATGTTTTATATAATTTTAAAATTAAGATAATTTGTTAGGCATATGTGGATATAAATATTTGGTTTATAAATGGCACGTTAGCACGCGGTGTGTGTTGCTTGTATTTTAGGGGATTGTTTTTTGTGTGTGTTGTAACTTTAAACTCCATAGATAAATTATTATTATTACTATTAGCACCGCGTTTTACTAACCGTTCGGGTTATACGCACTTACGCTAATGTGCAATGGTAGGGTGATTGTGAGATGAAATGGAGGACCTACAGTTTAACGTGGGATCCGAACCACGGGTGAGGCCTGGCATTCCACACATTGACAAGTTGTGATTAATACACGTCTTGTCAGAGGTGAAGGAAGGGTTTGGCAATCAGATAAATCGGTGCCGGGACCGAGGATTTAACCCCGGACCCCCCAAGCACTGAAGTCCTTACCCCTAGACCACCAGGTCACCCTCCATAGCTAAAATGTAATACCTCTAGTGTCCACTACACATGGGCGCAGTTTTCTTAGTTAATTTAGTAGAGAAACTTAGATTAAAATCATGATAACAACTATCACGAAATGATCGATAGAGTAGCTACTATGAAAAATACTACGAGTACTCACACAGTCCTTATTTTGAGAGTAGTTAAGGCTACCAACAAAAATATAATTATTTTCAGAAAATGATGTTGTGTAGGCCTATGTGTAAAGTAAAAGTTTAATGCATAATTTAAAACAAACCTGTATAATTTTTTATTTATAAATACATTTGAATAAAAACTCTTTCATTTAACATAGCTTCAAAACAAATATATTCATTTTACTCTTGTTTGAAAGACAGGGAAATCATTGTTCAATTTTCTAACGCGAGGCAACGGATATCTCCTCTAATATAAGCATGAGTTGTGCATTTGAACTAAAACATAGCAAAAATTAAGACCTCTGTTACGACCAAATTACGCACAAGTTTTAATGATGATTGCGTGTTTTGCTAATAGTAGCCATGATATTCATTAACGCGGTAGCAGTTGACTTGTGGACCATACTGAGTTCAGTTTTGAATTATTTACAAAAGTATCACCCGTATGAATGGGGCATTAAAATGCAGGTTTGAAAGCCATGCTTAGAGCATATATATTTATTACTAAAACGATTTGGTTAAAAGTGGGCATCTTTGGAGTGTTTGACATGACAAATAACACTTATACTTGTATTTGGAGTAGTTATTGATAACTAATCTTTCAAAAATTCAAAATAGTTTAAAAATGACTATAAGTTAATATATATTAAAAGTGATGGTTACATCTAGCATAACTTGACGTATTAATAAGTGAAAGTAGATATAGTAACTTTTTCTGTCAAAGGCCCAAAAGGCCCTTCCTATGAAAATTGTAGTATATATCTGTTGTAATTGAGAGCTGATCTCGTGTGTCAGGATCTGGAAGGACATGAGCCTTAACGACAGTCTGAGTGAAGTGGAACGGGCCAAGCTGGCTGTTTGGGACTACCCTGTTAGCGACAAATACACCAAGATCTGGCAGGCCATGAAGGAGGCCGCATTTCCAAACTCTATGGAGGCGGCACTGGATCGGGTGCGAGAATCCAAGTCGTCCAGCGAGGGATACGCCTTCCTCGGTATGGAACACTTTTTTTTTATTTCTAGAAATAGTTCGGGTTCTATAGACGCCAGAGGTTTTTTTAATCTTTTGGTCAGACTCGGTAACAACCTTTGTTGGGCATAAAGGTGACAGAAAATAGATTAAAAACATTTCACTTCCAGCTACTAGCAACACATTTAATATTCTAGTTTTACTTTGAAAATCAACTGAAATAAACTCCTGTAAAAAAACTATTTCTAGCTATAATGACGTCATAAAATGGCCGCTTGGCTATACACTTTAATGGTTAAATAATATATAAACCTGTCGGTGACAGTCAAACTAAACTTGAATAATTAGGAGGCAACTTATATTTTTAGTATAGGCTGAAAATCGCAAACCCCTCACTCGCTCTAAGAAGGGCTATTTTCAAATAAAAGGGGGTTGAGAATAAGAATTTTTTAGAAACTGCTCGAATTAAAAACACCTAATTTGAAGTGTTAAAAAAAAAAGGGTAAAAATGGGAAGGTGACATTGTCAAACAGAAACACTAGAAAGTACGACGATAACCAATAGCAACTTTTTACAGTGTGAGAAATAAAATAAAATAAAATTTTCTTCCTTGCATTCCTTGAGGATTAAGTAAAACTTTTAACTTCTTTATGGTCAGTATTAATAATCATCTTAAAGTGATTAGTTGATTAGGAACTACTCAGAATGCTAGAGGTATTTAGATTAAGCCAATAAGGGCTCTGAATCAATTAATTGATTAATGTGAAGGTTCGAATTCCTCCGGGTGCACCAGAGGTGTGATTAGCACCGTGTTTTTCTAATATTATCTCTTCATGTCGATGAAAGTAGGCTCCCTCTAAATTACCCTTCTCATCCTTTACCTTCAGATTAAGTCATTACTAACCATGTATCTTGACTTGTCGTGTTTCACTATATTGTTTGAAAAGGGGATGCGACGGACATCAGATATGAAGTCCTGACCAACTGTGACCTTCAGATGGTGGGGGAAGAATTCTCCAGGAAACCTTACGCCATCGCCGTTCAGCAAGGCTCGCCTCTCAAAGATCAGTTCAATAACGCGTGAGTGGTCAAGAGTTTTTAACATCAGGGTCCGGATTCAATGAGAGTCGCAAATAGATGCGCTGGTTCATCTTGAAAAGATTGGTTTAGATGCTTATTTTTACTAAAAGGAGCAGGAACAGTCTAAGAGAAAATATGCGCTATGCATTTACCCCCCACTTAAAGAATAGGCATAACATTTAGATCTTGTCACCGCAACTAATTAAAATGGCGTCATATGTTTGTAATGTCTCATAGTAAACAAAGTTAGTCTCATTTCAATCGGTAATAAACCTAGGATTTAAATAGCGGACATCTGGCAAACATATAATTTGCTGTTGATTAAGCTCTGATGGTAACGACACTAATGGTCGGTTCCCTTTTTTTCCATAATAATATTATTGTTCTTCCACATTGAAAGTAAGGAGCGAATCAGTAATAATTATTTTTGAGAGATTAAGTGGTTTAAATATATTTCATGAGTTAAATAGTCAAGTTATTATCAGTTTCGTGTCCTGTAATGTTTTCAGGTTAAGCAGATAGTAGTATTGAAAGATAGTTTCTGGCGCACTTATTGAGGCAGCGTTGCCAAATTGCACCTCACCCCCTAGCCTCTCAAACTCCTAATAGCCAATGAGCTTCAAGTCCCGTATTTAAAGTGGTCAGAGTTTTTTTGCTCTAAGCTCTCGACCTTTTCAACTATATATTTATTTTTCTCTGTTTATATTGTTATTTAATATTATTACTAAACACCTAAATTAATTGTTCAGGTAGTAGGCTTGCAAGTGCCCATAAGCTATAATATCCAAGTACATTTGATCAGTTTATATTTCATTCTACTCATTTCTCACCCCTCAAATTTATGAGCAGTTATATGTTGTCATTGTCGGTATACTAAGGAAACGTACTAATAATATAGTACTGCCAGTTAGGCCTATTGTGTTCTTATAATAGCCTTCAACATGTACTATCTGTTTATTTTAGGCCTGGTTTAATCAATATTAATAATTATTAACTTGTTCACCTAAAATGTTTAGTTATAAGAAACTTTGGGTTTTTATGTTAATTGTAAGTAGACCAAGCAATGATAAAAGTTGTAAGCAACGTATATACTAAATTTCAATACATTAACCACTGTTTTTAGGCCTTTAACGTTTCAATCTAGTATTTTTATTTATTATAAACAGTCCAGTGAAATTAGAATTTGAGGTAGACATTTCGAATAAAAATATGGGACCTTTGGAATCACTTCTATTTAACGTCCTCAAAAATCTACAGAAAATCTCAAAATATCCTGTTGTGGGTTTCCCGCCATTTTGGGAGGGAAGTCAGCCATGTTGGATTTAGTGCATGCGTTCACTTTTTTCAATGCTGTTCCAAAATCATTTGTCATAAATTTTTAATTTATTTTTTATTTTGTTTCCTATATTATTTACAATAAAAAATCACCGATTCAATTTTATCCTACGACCAACAATTTTCTCAAAATTTCAGGACGAAACAAAAAATATGACCGCTAAACTTTTTTTAAAAGGAACGTAAAAAGTTACACGAACAAAATCTGAAAAGAATGTTCAAACAAAATTTGCTGGAAATTTTGTGAGCTTTAAAATGAGGTCTAACACTGGAAGGATGTATCGTGCCACAGCGATGTGATCATGTTAAAAGTGCTTGTTCTCGTGGTGAAAGTGTCAGAGATAATGGTATGCTAGGCTGGAAGTCCTCTTTCTTCGTTTCTTGTTTTCATTTAATAAAGCGAAACAACAACTTTTTAGACTCAATTTTCATAATTGTTTATGTTTAATCCAATTTCATTCGTCACTAAGTGATAATAATGAAAAATGAGGTGGGGGAGGGGTAATTCGTAGGCTTTATCTATAACATTATGTTTTAATAGCAGTAAATTATTTAATGGATATTTGAATTCATTGTGTTGTTTCGCACCATGTGATTTCCATTATTAAACTGCAGCTAGTGTTGTTTGCAAATATTAATTTATATGTAAGAGGGATATAATGTATTATACATAATTATAATCTGTAAATAGCAGGAGTGATCATGAAGATATGTCTCCTTGTGATGCTTCAAGTTACTACGATTATCTTACTACAATAATTATTTTCTGGTATGTGAACTGTGCCATTAATAATTTGAATCTCATCTAACACCAAATTTTGGAGTATTTCTTCATACACTGTTTCCTATAGACTTTCTATACCACTTCTTTGGATGATTTCACCAATAGCCCCCATGAAAGATAATAGTAAGTGGGATCCTCCAAGATAAACAGTCACACGAGAGAGTGGACTCTGGTCCAGCAACAAGAACAATATCAGCAGCTTTAGCAAACAATGGCTGATCGAACGTGATCATCACATGTGATTGGCCACTTTTGATGGCTTCTTCTGATACCTGCAGAAGTGAGGTGTAAATGGTTGAAAGATTACTAGGATCTTGATTGAAAAATGGAAGAGGCAATACTGATGACACTTCATACGAATTAACTGTCATTGCTCGTTCCATGAAACCATTCCATTTTGAACGTGGGATAATGTTAAGGCATGTTCCCGACATCCACAACAAATCTAGTCGAAAGGCTACATCCACACTGTCCGGTTTTATGAAAATGTCACTCACATCTCTACACATGAGAAGAGTGTATCCTGGTTGTGATGGTTGTTTATAAAATCCTACTTTTGTAAATCCAAAAACGGCCACATCTCCTGCTTTTATGACGTCCTTCCTTGGAATTGACTAGTTTGTATGAACAGCTTTTGCTGGTGTTACACAATTTATTCCACCCATTACATGAAATGTGTGGCGCCCATCAATATTGTTTATGTTCTAGTCTGCATTATCATAAACAAATTGTATATAAGAATTTTCATCACTTGTTGGCTTAGTATGCTGCGGGACTGCAGATTCATATCTGACTGCTTCTTTGTATGTAAACCAATGACCTAAGTTTGATAGTATACATATCAACATTTTTAGATCCATACCGTCTATGAAGGTAAACATTGAGACCTATCTATAGAGGGGATATAAAGGACTTTGGTTTGAGGGCAGCAATAATGGAATGCTGAATAGCCAACACCTTTCTATAATTTCTCTTTTCCTTCACGATTCCTTTACTTTCTTAGGCTTCATTAAAGTTTTTAAAAATAGCTGACATAAGTTACCAACTAATTCACGGCTCCCTGTTTATATTTGCTCAGGCCTTGGAGATATGTCAGTTTCAAATGGTTTTGAAAATATTTCTTTTCGTATAATATGAGCACCTCTTTTTTTTTCATCTGTAATGTTCTGCTTTCTTTCTGCGTACCATTTATCTGTCAGTATTTTGTCTCTGACTCCTGAAAAACAAACAATAGTATGTTTACCAGGAAATTCTGTTATAGTTACACGTTCATCAAAATAGTCCTTCAATTTTCTTTTAAGGTGAGTTGAACTGAAAGAAGGTGCAGCAATGTCTATAGTTGAAAGCTTTACAACGATCTCGTTAATTGTAAATTGGCACTCATCCTTGCTCTCAAAAAAATCACATAAACTCTTAAAAACCAGAGCTTATTTTCCATCTGTGTGTCTTTTACTTGATAGATTTGTTCCTGGCTTTGAAGACTCAGGTACTTGAAATTGTTGGTAGCACTGCCAGTGGTAGCGGCCCTCTTTAGCAACGAGGTCGATTACCCCAGCTAGCCGTGTATGCACCTCATTGGCCCATTCAAACTCTTCTCTATTACGGGCAAATATTGATGAATTTTATGTACGAAATTCAAGGTAGTCACAGCACTACATACTTGTTTCTCACGGTTTCTCAATTAATATTGGTTGATTTTAAGTAGATAAGAACATTCTGGGAGTTGAAAGAGGAGGCAGAAGACAGGGCACATTGATGGTCTGAGTTCACTGATAAAAGGAATAACCTGCCGTAAGACAGGACAATTAATAATAATAACCCGGTCACGTCCTTAAACTAAAGGTTAGGGTTCCTATATTTTGCTTAGGAATTTGGCTCAATCAAAATTGTACAATGAAAACAGATTGCAAGTGAAATAATTAAAGAGTCACATTATATGAATGGTAGTTCTTACAGGGTGTGCTAAAGGGGAGACAGTTTTTATTCCCAGAATTCCAATGATCCCATACGATTTCCCATTTCAATTTGAAAGGATACATTTTCCAGCTAAACCATGCTTTGCAATGACCATCGATAAATCCTAAGGTCAGGCTCTTAAATTAGCAGGTGTGGATTTACCTAGGGCCGGCTTTATGTCACTTGCTCCCGAGCTAGAGAATAAACTAATCTGTTTATTTTACCATTAGACGTGAAAATATCCAATGCCATTTAAAAGGAAGCACTGAATTAAATAAAAAATTTCTTTAATTTTATCAAATTAATAAAATATATTAATTTATTTCTAAGCTACTCATTTTTTGAAGATGAAAGTCAGTGTATTCATAAATTAAAGATAATTCGAACTAGACATGAGTGTTTAAACTGTCTGTATCAGTATTTCACAAAACGGATTGAACCCTGGTAAAACAGGGTACTTCAGATAGTTAAATATACTTATACCAAACAATCCTAACAGGTAAAATGTTATTCAATCTGCAATACCTTTTTTTGAATGATATAAAGATTTGTACAAAATCGAAAGAGTCTCTCCCAGAAATATATTTGTCCGATCAGTTGCTAGGAAATGTCTAAAAATACATGGTCAATATAGTAATAAGTACAATCCAATTTTGATAGGAAAAGCCTTTTAGAAAATACACACACACACACACACAAACATTTTGTAGCATTAGTTGATAACATTTTACAAGTGTTATTTTATAGGTACTGATAATATCCATCAAAAATGAAACTTGTACTTTACATTTTATGAATTATTTTATGTATACGTGAAAATAGATCTAGTAACTATTCTACATAAGATAAGGTTCTTCCTGTGAAAATTTAACTTTAGTAAAGAGTCTTTAGGAGAAACTTGTTTAGATGGTTTGATCTTGACGTCATAGTTATTAATTTAGCTTCACGGAGAAAAAGTAGATGTAATATGATTGTGCTAAAGACGATAACTGGGGGCTAGAATTTGGCAATGGAATCGTCCTAAATATTCACAAATTAGTCAAACTATATAAGCTATATTTAAAATTTATTAGTTCAACGGCGTATTAGAAAATACAAAAAATAGCTCTTTGAATATATGTTTCACAAATCAAATTTATCATAAGCTATTACAATAACGAGGCGTTATCTTTATGATAGTGTTACTAGAATACCACAACGTGAATAGACGTACGGCATTGGATTACAAGGTTTTAACAGTGCTAAGAAGCTCAGTAAATAATAAAGTAAACTCCTTGTCACCGAATATTATATTGGTGATATACTACCTTGATCTTTTGAGTTTCAGAGAGGAGTTCTACCTCCCCCACATACACAGTCAAGAGTTCCCAATCAGTTTTGTATCGAGTCGTGTTTGTGGCTAAGAGGAATGTGCCGAAAATGCATTCCATTTGAATGAATTAATGGTCACTTGCTTAAATAAATGGTACGGCGCACCGCACAGACTTTCTCTCTCTTTCTATAAACTCGTAAGGTTTCTGAACGGAATAATAAACATTGTATCATCACCACTCCACATAAGAACACGCATAAAATAATATACAATGATATAGAATCAATGAGAAAAGAGGCGCATCTTTGTCCACCTAACAGCATTTCAAACAGTTTAATGTCCTCCACAAGGGTCAACACTTCGTATTAAAATTTCGATTTCTGGTTAAAATTTTAACATTTTAAAAGGCGTTGCACATCTTCAAGACATCGAATTGATATTTAATTATTCATTTATACATTTTGACCAATAAAAAATGTAAATATTGACTATTGAGTCTAAAATGGAGATAGATAATTGCTGTGCAAGCATTTCTCCTAAGAGCTTTAAAGAAAAATAACATACTTTTTTTAGTTACTTACTTATATTTAATTACTCTATGGCATTGGAGAATTATTGCGTTAAGACTTAAGTAGTATATGTTTACAACTAAAGCTCACAAAATTGTATTAATATATTTGCAAATATCTCAGAAACTGCTGCTTTTATAAAAATATATGTCAAATAAAAGTTTTTTATTTCT
>CABFWB010005626.1:0-29868 GCA_902151455.1 Timema bartmani | reverse complement strand
TTTTTCTCTTTTTTCCCTTCAGTAAACTACCCTTAATTTTAGGGGTAGATATCCAATTCCAAAAACCCCTCGGGGCAACCCTATGAAAACCCTAGATATCAAGTTTCAGCTCAATCGGTAAAATAGTTTAGGCTCTAGTTGGAGGTACAGACAGACAGACAGACAGACGGAAATTCAAAAACAACTTTTTCGGATTCAGGGAGTCATGAAACGTCAAAATTCATCAAAATCTCGAGTTCGATTTTTTTGACGATCACCATACTTTCTCTACCTGTAAGATAGAGAGAAAGTAAAAACAAATTGTTTTTTTTAGTTTTAAATTTTCTGAGGGGACACTGGATAAAAGCACACCTCACCAGTAAGATAGTCACCATTTTATCACCGTATATTTACTGTCTATTTAATAGTTAATCCATTTAAAGATTGACTCTTCAGTATATGTATGCCCTTATAGAATCCTCCAGCTGTTGAATAAACGTAAGCTGGAGAAGTTGAAGGAGACGTGGTGGAATCAGAACCCTGAGAGAAAGACAGATTGCGAGAAACAAGATGACCAATCCGATGGTATCAGCATTCAGAACATAGGTAAGTTACAACATTTCAGTCGGAGGATAGCCAGATAATTGGTAAGCTACATTTTATTATGATAACAACATTCAGATTAATGACATGTTATAACATTTAAATCTGATAGCAGCATTCAGATCATTGGCAAGTCACACTATTTTGGGTCTGATGATAACAGCTTTCAAATCATTGGCAATTTACAAAATGTCAGTATTATGATAACAGAATTCATATAATTGGCAAGCTATAACATTTTTGTTAGATGATCACAGCATTCAGGTCTTTTGCAAGTTACATTTCACTCTGATAGTAACAGCATTTATAGCATTGGCAAGTTACAACCTTTCATTCTGAATATAACAAAATTCTTAACCCTTGTACGTTACAATATATCAATCTGATTATAACAACACCCAGAGCATTGGTAAGTAATAAAGCTATCATAATGATAGTCTCAAAAGCTTCTCTATAGCCTCAGGTACATTATATTATGTCAGATTTGAACGTGACGTCCTTATCCCCATAAGGTGGAGTGTTCATCGTGATATTCGTGGGTATCGGCATGGCATGTGTCACCCTGGCCTTCGAGTACTGGTGGTACAAGTACAAGAAGGACCCGCGGGTGGTGGACGTGGCACCCTCCACCACCAACCAGAAGGCCCTCGTCATGGTACCTCCACCGCCACCAACCAAACTAGATGGCGGCATCACCATGGGATTCCGCCCTCGCAACCCTTACCCGGAACAAAACTTCAGGTACAATCGGGATACATAAGTGTGGGTTGGCGTGCTTCACTTTGACCCAGGAAGATGTGGTCTGGGCCCCAGAACGGGTGTAATTGTGACGG
Organism: Timema bartmani; assembly: GCA_902151455.1. NCBI lineage: Eukaryota > Metazoa > Arthropoda > Insecta > Phasmatodea > Timematidae > Timema > Timema bartmani. The sequence goes on along the minus strand of CABFWB010005626.1, from coordinate 28,453 downwards.
TATTTTGATCCAGAATGGTTTAGACACCCTTTGATCAGTCTCTCTCTTCAGGGAAATAATGGTTCACTTCCTTAAGTACTACCTTTAAAAATATAAAGCTACTTTCTAGCCAAACGCATAAACATCTTACAAAAGATTAGCGTTTCCCTTGTTCGAAACCCGAAAATTTGATGTTGGCTGCTAGTACAATATAAGGGAAGGTGGGTAACAGTGAGACACTTTTTTTATTTTCGTTAATTAAAAGAATAAAGGTTATATTTTTGACATCTGACCAAATGGAACTTTAAAAGCATTATATTTACTGTAATAATCAATATAAAAATAAGACATATTTCTTAAGGATTTTTATAAATCTTAAAAATAAAGTGAATATGTATTTGTCTCAGTGTTCCCCAACATCGGGGAACAGTGAGACTAGCAGTGGGTAACAGTGAGACAATAATTAAATTAGAGAATTGTTTCATGCAAAATAAATAGGCTTCCATGTTTTAAGAAATAAAAGTTATTTTAATTAACTAAAGGTACATCTTTAATATTTAAAGCTATAATACTAATAAAAAGATAAAATTTCAAGGTAAAATGATGTTTTTATGAGTGTTAAACCAATTAAAAATAATAATTATAAGGTAAATTATTATAAATGCTAATTAATATGAGAGTAAAGAATAATCTTAAAAATTCAAAAACTTAGGTATATAAAGAAATGTTCAAAGTGTTATTAATTTTAAATTTAACATAAAATTATCAAAGAATATTAATTCCAGAAAAATTAATTCCAAATGAATAATATGAATGCTGACGTTTTGTTGTACCAAAAACTTTGGGGGTTGGTAAAATATGGCGAATATCTTTTAACTGCACTGATGCTAAATCTGGTACAATCGGAAAACAAAATTGATTATCTATCTCCACACTTTTACGCAAGTAGCTTACACCTAAGTCACCATGTTCGTCTTTATTTTGAATTACCTTTCCTATGTAATAAATCTTCTGATTTTTTTTGGATTGAAATTCTACCAGGATGTGATCACCTTCTACTGGGTCTTTTGATAACTCTTCAAATCCTTGAAGATCCTCAAAATATTCTAGGTCATCAGATGAGTCGTCATACTCAGGTTCAATGTCATCTTCACTAAACAAACTCTTCTTTAATTTCTTCTGTTTTTTCCTTGATATGTTACTTTTTTCCTTGTCTTTTCTGATTTCTTCCTTTATTGGTGTATCGGTAGCTATCATACTTTTTCCTTTTTTTCTTTCTTTCCTGATTTTTGAATTACTACTAGGAGTGTATTTTGGATATCCTCTTACTTCTTCTGGAGAAACAGCAAAACTGGGTGGTGATGTGGTTTGCTGAGGTCTAATAGAGGATGTTGTTGGACTCGGTTCAATATGTAGTGAGTTCACATTGAATTGAAGGCTAACTGAGGATGTCGTTGGAACTGGATCAGTGATGGTTGAGTTAACATTGGAGTGAAGAATTACGGAGGGTGTTGTTGAAACGGGACCAGTGGTTAAGTTCACAGAATTTTGAACTGTACTGTCAGGAGGTGGTCTATAAGTAACTGAACTTGACATGAAATCAGTATCTGTGAAAATTTGGTCATCAAATGGATATATTCCTGACCTCTTTAATCCAGCTGTTATATTTTTTGGTGTCATCGCCTTTAAATGAGCTTCTCCAACACAGGCTGCCACTTCATAAATAGTTAAATTTTGGCCAGGTTTTCTGATCATCCAAGAGTACACAGCAGCATTGTAGGCTGTGGTAAAAGGCCCAAAAACTCCAACATCAAGCGGTTGTAGTTTTGCAGATGAATGGGGTGGTATAGTCAAAACTGTAACACCATTCTCTTTTGCTAAATCTAAAACTTCAATTGAGAGATGACTCTCGTGATTGTCATAAATTAGTAAACTAGGACTGTTTTTAGAACTATGAGAATGTTTAATAAAATGCTTCATAGTTTCTATAAATAATTCACAGGTCATCCACCCACTTAAAGTTGCTAAGCCCAAGGAACCTGCTGGTGCACCTGTGATCATGTGCTTCTTGAAATGCACTCTGGGAAATATAATTACTGGAGGTAAAGCATTACCTGCTGCATTTATAAAGCAGCATGTAATAACGTGAACCCCCTTTTCTCCACTTGTTGCAACATTTACTTGTTTAAGACCCTTTTCAGCAACTACTTTTTGAGGCCTTTGAACAGTTGAAGTGCTGGTTTCATCTAAATTGAACACTCTTGTTCCGTCTGAAAAATAGTCAGAACGAGAATAAACATCTCTTAAATTGTTAAAAAAAATGTTGGCGGTGTGCTTATTAAAAGCTGTTGCTCGGGCTAAGCTGCAGCCCTCAGGTGTCCTAAGAGATATTCTGGGATGCCGGCGCATAAACCCATAAAACCATTCGATACCTGCCTTATTATTATCATCCCAAGTTTTTGGAAATTTTACATGATTTTTAACTGCCAATTCATGTGCAAGTTTACAACAATCAGATATAGGTAGCCCATAGAACATTTTGGAGCAATTAATTATATATGATGCTAGAATTTCCTCTTGTTCATCTGTAAAAATTTTATTTACAGAATAATTTGGTTTCATTCTAACAGATTGATCTGGAGAAGCCTTCTGTTTAGTCACATATCGACTTAAAGTTTGAAAACTTAATTTCTTCTCTGCCGCCACATTTCGCAGACTACGACCTGATAAAACTAACTGTACAGCCTCTCTCATTACTTCCTCAGAGAAACTGCCAATTTCAGTCTTTCTTTTAGGATTATGAGGCATTTTTCTTTAAAATTCCAATCTGTAATGAAAGAAGTTGGATAAATTAATATTATAATTATTGGTATTTATTGTTATTTTCATCAATGGGGAACAGTGAGACAGTATTTGTGCTGTCTCACTGTTCCCCATCATGACTTGTCTCACTGTTACCCATAGTGCTTTGTTCTCTTTTATCAAGAAGATAACATAACCTGTACAGATATTTGGGAAAAGAAACCAGGGTTCTGATAGCAAAAACTAGTAGCTAAGAGGTGGAATAGTTAGAATTGTTATATTGACAATACATGTAAATAAATAATAAAAAATGTGTAATGGAGAAAAATTACTTTGGTTACCTTTAAAATAGCAAATTACATAAAACACACATTAGACTATTACTGTACTTCATAAACACAATATGGTGGAAAGTCACTAGTACAACATTTGAACACTGCATAGCACCACTTCACAGACATTCAAAATAGTCTGTAAGTTGACTTGTCTCACTGTTCCCCGTGTCTCACTGTTACCCACCTTCCCTTACTCGAAGTCTCCTAGTTTAAATAATACCAGTGTTATACTTCTTCTGCTAATTATGAGACAAGGGCTGCTTGTCTGCCTGATGTCATAGCTTTGTCCACTATTAAACTTCAACCAATGATGTTTCCTAAGGATGATCATGGTTAGAAAAATAATATTAACATGACGATCACGATTAACTCGTGTTGGTTATTCAAAGAAAATTAAAATATTTACAGGAATATATCTAGGGTTTGAGGGGGGAGGAGGAGCGATTTACGGGGGGCTTTTGATCTTGATCATGCAGATATAATTAGATTATAATATATTATATAATGTTTATATTAACTAATGAATTTTTTATGAAATATATACATATATATATGAATATTCATTTCAGATACGAATTCCTACTATCAAATCTTATCAGAATTTCATAAAACATGGACAAGCAAAAGAGGCTCATTTTCTTCTTCAAAAATGATAATTTTGGTCTCATTAATTATTTAGTTGTTTTGTAAAATAAAAATCGTAATTAAATGATAACACTTTTCGTTATAATGTTAATTATCGTTCAATTATTGGTAGATTAATGGTTAGTGGATCTAGTTGTAATTTATCTTATAATTATATTGGGCTAGGCTAACAGAAACCATAATGCTCGCTATAAAATAAACTCAAAATGAAACAATACCTTTTAAAAAAATTTAAAATCTGTTTTTTTTTCGAATCTTTTAAGGAAAGACATATATATTAATATGAATATAATAGGCTATATATATAAAAAGTAAATAGTATGTTTATCGGTGTGTATGTGAGAAGCGTTGCGTGATATTCATCCCACGCAGGGGTCTGAAATTTAAAAATTAGTAGCTCCTGTGCACGAACATGCGCACCTTGAAGCAGGAATTTTAAAATATGAATTTGGTTTTTTAAAATTAATTAAATCTGGGTAGAAAGAAATTAAGTGAAGAGTTTTTTTTATCTGTTTAAGCAAACAAAAGCGTTGCCAGGTGTAATCACAGGCAACGCCAGGCACTTCTGCTAATATATATATATATATATATATATACACGAGAATTGAACCCAGGACCTTTGGCTCATTACCCCAATGCTCTAACCTCTGAGCTATTCACTGAGCTAATCCAGTGTCCCGAGTACCAAGTCGATGGTGGCTGCGTTATCTGATAGCTCGTGGTCTTAATTGATCGCATAATAGTAGCGATAACTTCCGCACGTCCATCACAGACTCTGCCATGAGTGAATAATGACTCCAGGCACAGGACGATTCCTGGATAGCTCAGTGGTTATACCATTGGCGTTTTAAGCTAGAGATCCTGGGTTCGATTCCCGTGGCCAGGTGTCATTTTTCAATTTTCAGAATATGATATTTAGATGCGGCTATAACCGTAATTATCAAATATAATATCTTGGCTATTTAATCCAACGTATACTGGTATATACATATAGTTATTTACTATATACATGTATAAACATGTGTGTATATTTATGTATATATACATATAAAGGGTCTACGTATATTTATATATGTGTATATATGTTGTGATAAATATTTGTTAAATTATCCTTTTGACCAGGCAGTAGGCTTTGCATATCCACACTCTTTTGGCAATATGATTTTTTAAATAATATTTTTTATTTAATAATATGTAATAGTTGATACTTCCTATATAAAAACAAAAACCAATAAAACTTGTTAAGTTAGGTTAGTTTAATTAGGTTAGTTAGGTTAGGTTAGGTTGGTTAGACTAGCTAGGATAGGTTAGTTAGGTTAATTATGTTAGTTATGCTAGTTGGGATATGTTAGTTAGGCTAGTTAGGATAGGTTGGTTAAGTTAGATTAGCTATTTAGTTAGTTTAGGTTATGTTAGTTATGTTAGGCTAGTTAGAATATGTTAGTTAGGATAAAATAGTTAGGTTAGGTTAGTTAAGTTAGTTAGGTAAGTTAGGATAGGTTAGTAAGCTATTAGTTAGACATTAATTGGCTGGCACGTGATCGGATGTTTATTGTTCCTACCCTGCCAGTGACGTAGTACTGCACTGTTTTACACATTTCCCGAAGAACATGGAGCATTATGCATACCTCCTGGTCAAAATTATAAATGAACAAATATTTATCACTTTGCCCGACTTCTTTGGTCACTAGGCATAATACCAGGTCATTTTTTATATTTACCTGGTTAATCACTTCGTCCATTACATATAAATAATTATGTTCAAATATATATACATAAATATATAAAACTATGTATATGTTTACAGGTAAATATATGCATAGGATGTTTTATATTCAAACAAGTGAAAATAAACTTTTAAATTATGAGTTCTTTTTTCAAGGTTCAATTCATATGATACGTCTTCGTATTTTCTTGTCTAGTCAGAATGTTCAACCGATCTCTCAGTATACGAATAGCCCACAATTTAGTTCGAGTGTAATATTGGCTGACCTTCGAGTCTCGGTGCTTATAGAATCATCTCGTAAAGTCTAGTTTTTTCTTCTTCAATTTTTAAACTTTAATTTAAAACCTAAATCCTCCTGCACCCGCTTCATTGTTTCCACTTCTTGCTTTGAACAATATTATATCCATTGTGCTAACATTATGTCTGTTTTGCACATCCAAGCAAATCGCTAATTCTTCCTTTTTAAAGATGTCCTTGGCAACCGTTTATTTGGTCCAGATACTCGTTGCTAAAACGGGTTAATACTCGGTGATTTGTCGTCACACTTGTAGTCAATATATAGAAAGGCACCCTCACCGGTGGTCGCATTGTCTAACGTGTCACACTCTTCCATTGGATTGCCGGTGACAGGGAGATCACTACTCGAGTCCCAGTCGGGTGTACTGATGGTGTTTTGTCCTAAATAGTTTGCTCTTCCTTCTTCGTCAGAGATTTTAAACATTTTTTAACTCACGGCACACTGAACCAGGTGCTAAAATGGTCAAGGCACACCATCGGATCTTAGAGGAGAGATTTTACTATTAAAATCATGAGTATTCAAATTTTATCTAAGAATTCAACAGCTAAAATTGTAATAATTGAATTATTTTTGAAAATAATATTGATTGTGGATTTAAAAAGATTTATTTATAGTCCTCAAATTTTTTTGTCACTTTCTTGTAATCTTTTCATAAACTCTCACGGCATACCTGCTGACCCTTCACGGCACACCGGTTGAAAAACACTGCGTTACACAAATGCAAGCACATTTCCTATACATTCAGTCTTCTTTATTCCTATACTAATAGTGTAACTATGAATATGGCCTAAATGGGTGATAAGACGTGGTTCTAGAAAAATTATATATATATTTATGTTTACATACACACAAGTACATACCTGCGCATGTATATATATATTTATGTAAATATAAGTATGTATTTATATATATATATTAATAACCCCTGTTTTATATATATATATATAGTCATAACCACTGAGCCATGCTTGAATATTTGTTTTGATTTACATAACTCAAGTGGACGCACGTGCTAAAACCACTGGCTTAGCGTCTATGAAGTAACGAACTCGAAAGATTGCAGGAGAGTGCTGACAATTCATAACAATAATTGAACTAGTTGGCCAGAAAAACAGCCATAGCGTGGTTTAAAAAACCTCTACTTTTGACAACGGGGCTGTTACCATTCCATCTATTATATCGCCGGTGGTCACGCTGTCCGACGCCGGACCTACCAGACGACTTCTTCGGGTCATCAGTAGCACTTGTACTTAGAGGGTATCCGTTGAGTCCAGGGTCCCAAGATCGAGTTCTGTACGGCTCACGCGCAGTTTCAGTCAATTCTATCGGTCTAAGTATTTAGAATTAAAGCCAGTTCTTCTACGAGCGCGGGCGTCCAATCTCTTTATTTTATTTTTTATCTTTCGTTTAACATGACATTTTATTTTATTTTTAGTAACTAAAATTCGTTAACCTACGTATTATTTGGAACCCACATAATTACCCTGCCTGCACCCTTACCCCTCCCGCGACTTATCCTGGGGGGGTGTAGTTCAAGACAATATAGTATTTACTGGCGTGTATATATATATATATAAGTATATACATATGTCCATGATATCTTACAGCCCCAAAGTAATATACTTTTTACCCTTCTTTGTCCTCAGGAGACACGGAATGCCTTTGGCTGGCGTCACCAACCCGTGGTAGGAGCATTTTTTGATACGTGATAAAAGCCTGCCAGTCAGTGGAGCAAATCTTCTGGGCAGCAACTCATCATTCATATAATATATATTTGGGGATAGGATGTAAAGTATTATGTTGTCTATCACAAGAAGATACCTTGACACAGGATCTCTAACCTTTCAGCACCCAGCACGGTTACCTGGTTTTATCTTATGACTGACTATCTGCCTGTCACACATCTCTTAATATGTTTAGATTTAGAGATAACAGGTATTAAATTTACTACAAACAAACTTACAAAAAAAATCTATATTCAGATCGTCATAGAAAGAACCTTCCAAACGTTTAAGATGTAATGTGTAGTATCCAAAATTAATAGTATATTTTTTCTTTAAGTTGTCAAAATTGACATGATTCGCCAAGATTGGCAGATGATAGAACATATTGCTTGGCATTTTAATACATTAAATTATAGTGATATATTTGCTAAGATGTTTTAAGGGTTCTTCGGATGTACTATACTATGGTTTGTATATTTTAATGAATAGGTTTATGGCCACACACACACACACACACACCACACCCCACACCCACGTATATATATAAATGTGTGTGTGTATTTGTTATAAACAAACATATTATCCAACAAAAATAACAAAAGTGGTACTGGCTAGGCGCAGAATATGTCTGAAGTGACAGTTACATTTCTATTTATGCTCATTTGTTGTCAATAACGATTTTTGGGACATACCTCTTATCTCCCATAGTAAATATGGTGAAATAATTGCTCTTTAAAGATTGAAAAACTTTCTGTGATGTAATTTATGATTCGAAACTAATTGTGGTTTAAATGGATGTACAGTATTTATGATTCGAAACCAATTGAGCTTTAAATGGATGTACAGTATTTGTGATTCGAAACCAATTGAGGTTTAAATAGATGTACAGTATTTATGATTCGAAACTAATTGAGGTTTAAATGGATGTACAGTATTTATGATTCGAAACCAATTGAGGTTTAAATGGATGTACAGTATTTATGTGGCTAGAAAGTAACTCAGGTAAGAGTGAATTTGGAGTTACCCATCTTGTTTTAATATAAGTAATTTATATTCTCAAATTATAAATAAATTATTATTGGAACTAGATAACGTTAGTAAAATTATGTTTTCATAAGTCAAAATTATGACTATCCCATGATACAATTCACACTCTTTCACCAAACTGATTTTGAGATTTTGGCAATCAACCAATGGAAATATAAGTTTTTTTTAAGTATGGTATGTAAAATCACTTTTTCCTCAATTAAGCAATACCTACAAGGTACCATTTAAAACGTTTTATGAAATCTTGTTTCTATTAAAAGCCATTGATTTGAACTATCTTTTCGAATCAAGTTTAAAGTGTGTGGAATCAACAATATCGCTTTTGGATCAAATAGTTCTGTTACCATTAGTCTAAAGAATCCTTCTAAAATATTTCAAGCCAAGCATGTGTCCAGGTTTAAACTAAAAATGGTTGTATCTAAATTTTATCTATCTAAATCTTTGTTTTGGGATCAGGAAGGACATGGTGATACAAAATATTAGATTATATTGTGCTTATTAGCAATTTGAGTTCTTAATTTTCAAGTGAACAATTATTCTAATTGCTCTAATCTCTTTGGATTATATTATTTTTATTATGATCTGTCTTCACCATGTTTAAAATTTATTGAGTATTGTGTATTATCTTGTTTTTTGTTACTGTAATAATTTATTAAGAATTTTTCGTATATGGTTTAAATTTGTTATGTATTTTTTATTATAAAGAATAAGAACGCCGTTATTGTCCACACTCCTGATGTTCATTATTCGCTAATTTGTCTCGTGCATGTGTATTTGTTCGTCTGCATTATTATTTTGTGGTTAATATAATTCTCATTAAAGCAGTTTTAAGAAGTTGCTTGTTTAGGTAGTGGCTAATATTCAACTAGACCTACTAACTAGGCTAAATTTGATTCTAGTTCAATGTTATTCAAAGGGGCGTTGCGATCTTGCCCATAAGTTTTTATCATTCATGTTATGTGAATTAACACAAACGTATTCAATTGAAAAAAAAAAAAATTTAATGCAATTCAAATTTTGGCTACACCGAGGGATGTAAAGTTAGGTTTGATAATCCCACAATGGATTTATGTAGAAAGTGTTTACCAGATTCCTGGTTGTACGAGAAACAGGTTTCAAAGGACTCAAATCGTGTCTACACAAAATGCAATATACAGTTAAATTCCAGGAACAATATTTAAAAATATATGATATATAAATGCGTCTTACGATCCATATACGTAGTAACTACGCTAGCATGTTGGGGATGAACAAGGTTGAATTCAGAGTAACTGTACCTGCAGTTGCATGGTAAAATATTCAAAGAAAACAACCCTCAGTACATCCAACATGAATTCGAACTCCAATCTCCCCAAGCGTGATGATTTATACAGAAGCGGATTCACACTATAGGCCCACTAGACACGGGCCTGGGGAATCAGCTTTAGGGGGCGGCACATTTTGGATAGCATTATTTTTATTATAACATTTTGTTTTTAATAATTACGTTTAAAAATTATTGACTAACATTATCGAAATAGTTAAAGTCAGAACGACAATATTTCTTTTTAAATCACTGTTCTTTGCAATCACTTTGCAACTGACTTCAGTTGCCCTTTCTTTATAATATTAATTCAAGCCACTGAAGGGCATCTACAATTTTGTACTTGCCTGATTATCTTTCGTAGAAATCTTTTCTCGAATACTAACTTCCGCACCCCTTCCCCCCAAAACTCTTTCCTCCGAAACGTCCTAAAGCTCTTGATAATAATTAAAAACACCTGATTATTTTTCGTAGAAATTTTAATCTGCCACTGGCTTTACACATGGCGTCCACTGCAGTGGGTAAAAATCAAGTTTGAACACAAACAATATGAAATAGAAAATAACAGATATAAGAGAAACTAGACCTATAATATATTATTAAAACTAGCTTAACAGTATTACGCTCAAATAATCATATTTAATTCCTAAAGCTTTAACAATTTTTTTTACACAAATGCATTCATATTAGCAGTTTAAAATACGTGTTGCACTTGACTTTATTTTTTCTAATATCAAGGAATATTACTTTTAATATTGATATTAATAACGCACTTTTGTGAGATTAATTAAATCAATTATATTTATATTGTGGTACTAAATATAAATATAATTACAACTTAAAGAAAATTTGATTTGATCATTTACTAGTTTTAATAACATACCGGTAATTGTAGGCCTTTAATGAATTTTATTTTTCTACTCATTAATTATCACTTGTGTTAATTTAAATTTAAACCACACAGTTTATGTAATATACTATTTGTGGCTTGTATTTAAAAGTTTCCATGGATAATATTTCTAGCAATATATATTTGGTTTTATACCCACGTATTAATGATATCTGATAAATATATATAGCACCAGTTTTTTTTATAAATAGTAAAATATATTATATATTTATATATAAAGAGAGTTGAATATATGTGCTTAAACTGAAAATGTCCACCATTTTTACATTAATTCTTCACATTTAATGGAAATAAATTAATTTCAGAAGACATTTAATAATTTGCAATAGAATTTCTAGACGTTTTAAATACCATTTTGTTAAATCTAATTTAAAAGTAGTTTGCTTTAATTTTTTTTGATCATCATAATAACTAACACTTACTATTCAATTTTTGTTTGAATCAATTCTTGTGTGTGACTCGTATTTCAAATAGTTGTGTAACCCATTGTTCTGTGTTACTAATATTCAGTTATTGTGATGTGTTTGTTGTGATTTTTGATTATTTGTTTCATATTTTAAATGTAATTAAACGTGTAATATTGTGTTGATCTTGAATTTGTTCCTTCAATCCTAATAACCCTTTTATGTAGGCGTTTTTTGCCACGTGACACACGATGTCAAAAGCAATCATCAGTCTTGTCAGTAATAGTCTCTCAAACACCTTGCTCAAATAGTCGAGCAAGCTGATTGGTTGGTAAGATGAAGCTAGGGACGGGTCCTTACCCAGTCTGTGAAAACAAAGGACGGTGGCATGTTTCCAGAGCTCAGGCGTTGAATAACTCCATGAGAAAGTTTATCACCTCCAAAGTCAGGTTTATGAGGACCACGTTTTGATGCCATCTGGTCTGGATGTTTTGCTTAGTCTTAGAGCAGCTAATGCAACATGACATATCTGTCTCGTTTGTTGGTTTGGATTCATCTAAGGTTCTCTAAGAGACCACGCTGATGACCTCCTCCACGTGCGCTATGTGTACCGAGTCCGAATGATCTTCATCCAGTACAAATTGCGCCTCTAAGTACTCAGCGAGAGAATTGGCCTTCTCTTGTTCGGAGTTGGCCACCACGTTCCAGCTGACAATCAGCTGCCTTAGTGTGGGGACACATATAAAGTTCCTCGTCATCTGCCCCAAGGACCTGTCCTAAGCCTTCATCAGCAGATTTTTCTCCCGGACGTGCCTGAAGATAGAACCAGGAGAGGAAACCTGTGGTGCCTTCTTAGGATGGTGCCCCAGCGTCAAAGCTTCAAAATCTCCCTTGATGGCGTAAGTTATGAACTCCGCATCGTGATCGATTTCTGCTACCATTTGAAAGTTAGGAATGGGCCCCAACCTCTCTCTCCACACATTTGTGAGTGCAGCTCAAGTCAGGTTTTTTGGAGGTGTCTATGAAGGACACTCTGCGTCTCAGGTTCACAAGAACGGGATTGCAATCTGAGTCCAGCTCTGGTAGAGACTTCAAATCCGATCGACGTCTGATCACTCTGGTTACAATGAAGTTTGAGGACGTCTGATCACTCTGGTTACAATGAAGTTGAGGACGTCTGATCACTCTGGTTACAATGAAGTTGAGGACGTCTGGGTGGCAACAGGAAGAGTAAGGTAGGAAGAGCGAGGAACGTTTATGCTCTTTAGTAGAATGTGCAACAATGTTTATTATCTCGTTTCAAATATCTTACAAGTTTTAAGTAAATGTTTCTTTTTTATTTGCAGTAACGAGACAGTAACGTAACTATGCTGTGCACCCTCCTCACCTTTAAAAAAATTAGCCCTTTTTTACCAAAAATTCTCTACATTTTTTTGTGGATATAACTTAAGAATTTTTTTTTATCATCCTAGAAAATTACGAAGCTCAGCTTCATTGGTAGTGCGTCCACCTACGGAGCTAAGGGTCATTGTTAGAATGTGGGTTTACCCTTTCACAGTGACGGTCGGGGGATGGGTTTTGTGTCTGTCCTAGATTTAAGATTAGATTAATTAGTACAAAGGCGTATAACCTGAACAGGTAGTAAGACACGCGGTGCTAGAAAAAAAAATAGCACCAACAACCTACAATGGTATTACGTAACATAATTTGCGAGCCACTACTGTATTAGCTAGGTTCAGGTTACATGCGTGTCCTGATGGACAGTAACAATATATGCCTTTGTGCACAAAATGTCTATATCAATATTCCACAATTATAACACACATATAGGCCTACATTTTCAATCATTCTTTTTTTATGTCCTTTCTCGTCAATTTTTTCTACTGTTTTTTCTCCCCTTTGTTCAGACGTAACGAATTAGTTTTGAAGCAACTATCAAAACATAGTTTGTAGATCCCAAGTTCAATTCCTGTGTTCAGATGTCATTTTTAAATTTAAATAATATTTAGATGAGGCTATAACCGTAACTAACAAATACTCATATTCGACATCATGTAGAGATAATGCTTTAAATATAACATCCACCATATTAGTTTGGCATATCTGTATATTGCACACTTAGTGTAATTAATATTTATATTTTTACTAATTACACTAGTGTGTTAATGGTGAGCAAAATCTTAGACAGAGGAAATGTACCCACATTTTTGTGGAGGGACAAAGGGAAATTATTTATAAAGATACAACCTTTGTTTACCCATTCGGGATTTGAGCTCGGACCACTATTCATCATTAAAATAAACTAAATGAGCTTATTGTTTAGATCAAGTTAAGGTTAACTTTAAAAATGAACAGACGGTTTTTAGTTCGGTCCCTGACTTACAGTTTTCATTCATAATAGGCCGAGAGGACTATCTATCTGCTAGTCCACCCCCTCCCTCACCCTCCTTACCCACCCCCAAAACTTCATCCCAAGTCTTTCCAGCCACTCCACCACTGACGAAGATAGAATTTTTGGTTCTCAATGGAACGGAACGTTAGCATCCACTTTCAGCTTATCCTCAGCGACACAAACGCTCAACATTACATTTGTTCAAACAACGTTAAACCTTTATCAACAGAGAGTAGCACTTCCTCTATGAGAAATAGTGGTATCTGAAATTAGGAAAATATCCGATAATCGGGCACTTTCACCTAATTAAATAAGGGTCAGAGCTAGGGCTAGACACAAGATACCCAGATGTAAGAATATTTGATCTGAGAACATCATTTTTATTTCAAATGCACTGTAGATGATAGATTATAGAGAGCAGAGTTGAAAATAAATCATATTTATGGGAGCACGTGAGCCAATAAGATTTAATAACACTACAGATGCGTAAGATACCTACTATGGAAAAGAGAAATGCCCCTGGAGTGTAAGGAAGTGTTCATACCCATAGTTACGTATACAGCGAAAATTTGGACTTTGAATAAAAGATAAACATAGAAAGTGGAGGCCATGGGAGTAGAGTTTTTGAGGATTATGCGAGCTGTCACCAGAAGAGATAGGATTAGGAATGAAGATGTAAGATCCAGAGTTGGGGTGCAGGGGTTACATTAGATAGTTGAGGACGCAAGGATGCGATGGTATGGAAATGAAATGAGTATGGATGGGAAGAGGATTCAAAGAAGTTTAATGGGTATGAAGTATGTAGGGAAGACACACCAAGGGAGACCAAGGAAGAGATGGTAAGAACAGACAGCAGCAAGTGTGCAAGTGAGAGAAGAAGAATGGAAGAGAGTCCAGGAGGAAGAATGCTGGAAGGACAGAGGGAGATAGAGGCATTTTACTAAACGGACCTGGCCACAGGCTGGAAACAGTTCACGATGACGTCCACTGGTCTAAATGATGCTAGAAAAATAAAACAATGTAAAGGCATGCTATGAAAAGTTGTTGGTATAGGCCTAGTCTATATTGTAAGATTTCGAGTTAAATATATAGCTTCATAATTTATTTCAAATTGTTCATGTTAAAATGTAGAATGTTCACAAGGCTAAGTGGGCCTCACTTCTATGTTAGTTGGAATTATTATAACTTGGATTAAGTTGTTTTATTGGACGTCTTACTATCCGTCCAAGATAGATGCATGTAAATATTCTGTTAGGGAGAGGACGAGAAGAGTATAGTTAAAAGTAAATGCACCAAAATTTGCGTCTGGGTGAGTGAGGGGAGTCCGTAAAATATTTGTTTATTTAATAACGCTCAGTAAACATAGCTGGAGTGATCTCTAATCTCTTCGTCACAAACAAACCTGACCATATTAGTCTGACGGTTAAGGGGGCATCCATAAACCACGTATAGTATGATTTTGGTTGGAAGAACAGTATTAGTTAGTTACTAAAATAATTTTAATCTGATCCAACATCAAGTCATGTTGTCTGCAGCTTTCACTTTCAATAAATATTATGAGGTCCGGCAACAGGGGAGGACTAGAGGGACTGTTGTAGTGGGCCCCGAGCTAAACGGGGTCCCATCGGCCGTCCTTAAGCACTTTTTTTTATCTAGTAGTATTGAATTTAAAAAACTAATACATATTTCGCTAAGGATTATTTTTTAAACTTTGTAAGCTCTATCTGTGGCCCCCTTGAACTTTTAAATACATTACATAAGTTGCAACTAGAAAGTATTTTTTACAGAGGTGTGCATAGCACTTAATATTTTTTGCACTCTCCTAATAACAGTTGCTAAATGTGAGAGAGCATTCGGCGAGCTTGCTATGATTAAAAATTAAGTGCGAGCTACGATGCTACAAGACAGTCTTAACAGTTTAGTCCTACTTCCTATATAACACAGCATTTCACGCAATAATGACTTTAGTGAAGTAATTAAACACTTTTCTGCAGTTAAAGTGAGATTATTATAATATGCTATAAATAAAAAGTGTCATTATTATTTAATTGACTAATAGAATGTTAGTCAACTACTAGATATATCATCTATCAAACATAACATAACTGTAATATTTAACGGTATTTTTAAACTTTTTAAAACTCTACCCCTGTAAATGTACTAAGGATTGGAGGAAGGGGTGGGGGAATGAGTGGGGGGAGATGGCCCAAAAATTATCAGTGTAATGGGCTCAAAGATTACTGCCGCTGGCTCTGGATAATATTAATAGATTTAGAATGACAAAAATAATAAAGTAAAATGTTATTAATGTTGGCCAAAAATAAATAACGTATGTTTTAATTTTTTCTAATGCTATTCCAACGAAAATTAGGGTAAAGGTCATCTTTTGCCCATCTTCCCCTGAAAAAGAAAATATCATTATTACATAATGAAGCATTTTATGATTCTAAAAAAGGGACTCGAATTAATTAACACTACTAAGAATTCATTTAAATCCTGAATGTAAATTATTTCAAAGAATGTTATAACTTTTTTATGTACTTCTTTATTTTTATTTATGAACAATAATATTATTTTTTCAACATTAGAATTGAAGTAAAAGATCTGTGTTAGTGTATGTAAAACTGTGGTGTACCCACTACCTGCCCCATATGTGCCACCATGTAAACATTTGCACTCCTCCCAAACCTCTCGACAGCGTTACATGATTTATGGATGACCTCTAATCAACGATCACACCACTGTGGGCCTCTAAAAATTGCTTAACCTCTGAAAAAACCAGTAAAAGATTTGCTGAGATACTTTCGTATTGAAACGAGTCCTCATCAAATAAATACTCCTCGAACTATATAACATTATCCAAAAACTTGCCTTTTCGTTTGAAACTTGGCCTTGAAAGAAAGGCAGGTTCACGTTGGTTCACTCATACAACTTCTCTGGTGCCATATAAAGAAAGCTTTAAAATAAGCCTAATTGATGGAGGCTTCTATCAAACTATTCGCGTATTTTAGAGGGTCTTAAAGGAAGATAGCGATACTAAATTTACTGTCAAACCTTTTGTTGAGTTATTGGGATGGAAGGATAGGTAAAAGAGGTCTGGACTGCTACCTGCAATAAACTTCAACAGTTTAAGTACATGTTTATAGTTAAATACACTCAGAATTTATTTTAAAATTATAATCCAAACACAAAATAATTAAAACCAGAGTAATTATATTCAGCAAATCATTGAAGGGAAATAGTTTTAATTTTGGAAGTCTTTCACTTATGCTAATATGCAGGGGCTCTGGAACATTGAGGGCTGGGGGGCTTGAGCCCCTTGATTTTATCTTGGGGCTGGGACTATATCTTAAGACCCCCTCCAATTTGTCCCAAGTAATCTCCAAACCAATGCAAAAAACATTAATATGTTACTATCAGTTTGGTAAATTTAAGTCATAAATACAAACATTTATAACTAATTTAATAGAAAACTGAAATACTCTAATTTTGCAGTTTATTTTTCTCACACGAGAAAAAAATCTTTCACAAAAATATAGTAGCAAACATTAGGCATATTTGGGATTGCCTTAAATTCTAATGATACAGTAGTAATAAAGCCAAACGGTAATACTTTTTGATTTTTTTCCAGAGAGAAGAATATATTGGGAAAAAAAATCTCAGTTGAATTGTCAGTTAAATTTTTAACACGAGGCGTATTTTCAACCACGGCTCAAATTTGATTTTTGCCATATTTGTATCAACCCTAAGAAATTAAAAAGCTGGACAACAATATATTTATTTGGTTTGAATTAAATACCTTACTATTTTTAAACCTATGTTAAACATTTTTGTGAAAATATATATGATTGTGTATGCATGGTTTGTAAGAAAAATACTAATTATTTAATCAACCTTAGTTTAAAGGTCAATTAAGCTGTCCTCCACAATATGAGTCTTGACAGGTTTGTTATATACTTTTAGTTTACTCTAAAAAGTAGCAGGCTTACCTTGCGTGGTTCAACTATGGCGTAGCCACTACGATAGAAACAAAGCATGGGCGTGGTGAGGGGAAGGTTATAGTGTTCAAACGGGTGAATTACAATTGGGTCACGTAAATATATTACGATCTCCGTTTAAAAAGGATGGCGTTAATACCACATTACAATTAGGGCAGGTACACATTTTACGTAAATATTACAGTTGGGCCACATATACCAGTTATGAGATAAGGTTGTCCATAGACATTTAAATATAAACTATATAAATCTCTTCATGTGGTGTTCCAGTGATTGAATAATGGAAGGTTAGTTTATGTGGAGTGAAAGGGGTGAAAAACTGATTTTCCTATAAAGTAACACATTTTCAATGGCTCATGCTGCTACCGATGGTAAAGTTCGCTGGAGATGTGTGAAAAATTATCTTCGGTAAAAGCGTACACTAACAACATAGAAAGTAACGTTATAATCAATGGTGATATAATTCATAATCACTAAGTCGTGAAAAATACTAATATATAAGTTATAAGCAACGTTGATGATACAATGATAAGTAATTTAATATCTCATAGTTTCGGAGATATGATAAAAAAAAAAAGAGAATTTACACATCAGACCGGAATGCTTAGAAACATTTTGACAAAAAATATCAGGGTAGCCATTTTGGTTATAATATAATTCAATAATTAGGAATCAAATTTAAGCAAAATCGTTAAAACAAATTTTGAGTAAATGGAATTTTTCTCATTTCCCCCTTTAGTAAACTACTCTTAGTTTTAGGGTAAAATATCCAATTCCTAAAACTCCTCAGGGAAACCTATGAAAACCCTTGATATAAAGTTTAAGCACTATTTGTAGAATAGTTTCTTTTCTAGTCCAAGGTATAGACAAACAGTTAGACACACGGACAAACAGATAGACATATGAAGCTCAAAAACCACTTTCTCGAATTCAGGGTGTCATGAAACGTCAAAATTAATCAAAATCACGAGTTCGTAGCTCGTTGTTTTTATCTTGGGGCTGGGTGTCTGGGACTATATCTTAAGCCCCCCTCCAACATGTCCCAAGTAGATTCAAAACCAATCCAAAAAACATTAATATGTTACCATCACTTTGGTAATATTAAGTAATAAATACATACATTTATAATTAATTTAATAGAAAACTGAAATACCCTAATTTTGCAGTTTATTTTTCTCACACGATAAAAAAACTCTTTCACAAAAATATAGTAACAAACATTTGGCCTATTTGGGACTGCCTTAAATATTAATAATATAATGTTAGTAAAGCCAAAGGGTAATACTTTTTGATATTTTTGCTAGAGATAAGAATAAATTGAAAAAAAAAATCACAGTTGAATTTTAAGTTTAATTTTTAGCTCGAGGCGTATTTTCAACCACGGTTCAAATTTTATTTTTGCCATATTTTTATCATACCTAAGAAATTAAAAAGCTGGACATCAATAAAATTAATTGGTTTGATAAAATACCTTACTATTTTGAAACCTATGTTAAACATTTTTGTGAAAATATATATAATTGTTTATGCATGGTTTGTAAGAAAAATACTAATTATTTAATAAACCCTAGTTTAAAGGTCAATTAAACTTTTCTCTACAATATGAGTCTTGACAGTGTTGTTATATACTTTTAGTTTACCCTGAAAAGTAGCAGGCTTACCTTGAATGAATCAAATAGCCAAAGCTATTATTTATGCTTTTAGTGAGGATTACTCCATCTAGTTATCATATTTAAAAATTGAAAAATGACACCTGGACACGCGTTCAATTCCCGTGTCCAGGTGTCATTTTTCAATTTTAAGAACTAACTTGCGTGGTTCAACTATGGCGTAGCCTATACAATAGGAAAAAACGTGGGCGTACTAAGGGGAGGGTTATGGTGTTAAACGGGTGCATTTCAATTGGACCGCGTAAATATATTATGATCTGCGTTTAAAAAGAATTGGGTCAATACCACATTATAATTGAGCCACGTTAACATTTTACGTAAATATAACAGTTGGTCCACCTATACCAGTTATGAGACAGGGTTGTCCATAGACATATAAATATAAACTATATAAATCTCTTCATGTGGTGTTCCAGTGTTTGAATAATGGAAGGTTAGTTTATGTGGAGTGAAAGGGGCAAAAAACTGATTGTCCTAGAAAGTAAAACATTTTCAATGGCTCATGCTGCTAACGATAGTAAAGTTCCCTGGAGATTTGTGAAAAATAGTCTTCAGTAAAAGCGTACACTAATAACATAGAAAGTAACGTTATAATCAATGGTGATATAATTCATAATCACTAAGTGGTGAAAAATATTAATATACAAGTTATAAGCAACGGTGATAATACAATGATAAATAATTCAATATCTCATAGTTTCGGAGATATGATAAAAAAAAAGAGAATTTACGAATCATACCAGAATCCTTAAAGTCATTTTGCCAAAAAAAATTAGAGTAGCCATTTTGTTTTAATATTATTCAATAAATAGGAATAAAATTTAAGAAAAATCATTAGAACAAATTTTGAGTAAATCGAATTTTTCTCTTTACACCCTTTAGTAAACTACTCTTAGTTTTAAGGTATAATATCAGATTCCAAAAATTTCTCGTAGAAACCTATGAAAATCCTTGAAACCAAGATTTAGCTCAATTGGTAAAATAGTTTATTCTCTAGTCCAAAGTATAGAAAAAAAGACAGACAGACGGACATACAGACAGACATACGGAGATTAAAAATCAACCTTTTCGGACTCGGGGTGTCATGAAACTTCATAATTATTCAAAATCTCGAGTTCGATTATTTTTAAGATTAACAATTAACAATGTATTTAGCAGTGCTCTAATTTCTATTGTTTGTTCGTTTCCTGGCAACTTTAATCTTGATTTATTGCTACAAGCGGTATTTACTTGTATTGAGGATATTGAGAAAAAGTTTTTAGAGAGTTATTAAAATATAAAGAAAATGCTGTCATCTATTCAGAAGTTGCTTCGAGGGGCTTCTGAAAAGAAGGATGGTAAATTCTGGTTCCAATGATATAACCACGAATTATGAGGATGCTGGGAGAGAAAATACAGACACGAGGCCACAAGAAAGACCAACATTAACTGTTCGTTTCGATCTGGAGTACGTTGTGATCAACGGAAAAAAGAGGATAAACAGACCTGAACGAAGCAGACTTTGGCCGTTTTCTTCTAACAAGAAAGAAAGAAATAGAAGGACAGTTAGATTTCTTGACTTGGCCAAGATTTAAAAAGAGGATAAACAGACCTGAAAGAAGCAGACTTTGGCCGTTTTCTTCTAACAAGAAAGAAAGAAATAGAAGGACAGTCAGATTTCTTGACTTGTCAAAGATTGAAAGGAAACACCGTGAGTTGAAAAGGGAAACAGTCAACAACAGTTCGGTTGAGATAACCATCAAAACGGGAAAAGACAAAACTTTTAGTTGCCCGCCGTTGGGAGTTGAGTCCTACCAAGAGGAGCCTTCCAGACGAGATGGTGAGCTCTAATCATGTACTCACCCACATTGGTGGGCAGGTAGGCAAGGGCGTCATAAGCATGTATTATTATTCTATAAACAAATAATATCCTTTAAGAGTTACTTGGCTTAAATATTACTATTCACCAGTAAATTGTTATTTAATGACGTAGGTATTAATAAAATGTTTTTTTTATCACAGTTGCCTGTCAAACTGGAGAAAGAGTCATCCTGGTTGCCAAGAGGAGATTGGTCAAGAAACTCAGGGATGCTCCGAAAATCAGGCAAGACATTGATATGAAACCGCTACAATAGACTAGTTCAGCAACGTAATGGGGTTTTCTTATTCACTGTGAAGGGAGAAAAAGATAAAATAATTTTACTGAACATCAGAAATACATTATAAAAGATTAAAGAATATTATAGATACCTATTTGTGGAGATATATTTGTTATTAATTATAACTATCTCTTCACGGTCTAGGAGAGTGACTTCTTGGTTGATATATATTATAATATATCAAGTTAATACTAAAATAAACATTAAATCAAACCCATATCTCTCAGTAGTTTGGTAAATAGTTTCTCTAAGAAACTCATGTATTTTTGTAAAATGCTCTCATCTCCTTCAACCATTATCCTTGTTTGTTTTCAGCTCCCCTGACTGAAAAGTGTATGGGCTGAATTCCCCAAGTCCACGCCGGAAGTCGTTCACCCGGCGCCTTGGGGTAACCGAGGACTAGGCCTGACGGAGACTGAAAAGTCTCCCGAGGGGACACCTCGTTTAAAAAAAACGCGCCTGGTACCTTACCTCATGAGCAAGCTTAAATTACTCACAAAGCTTTATAAAAAAAACTATTAAAATGTGCTTTTAGTAAATAGCCGGATGTTCGATAACTTTCATTTTCTTTAAATTTCTTCAGCATCTTGTATATATATGTAAATATGAAAATATTTCTATTAGTTTCATAAAAATTACTGTCCTCAGTCTTAGCAAGCTAAAAGTTAATTCAGACACTGTCACTCCTATATATATATCCAAGCCTATGCTCTAAGGTGGTGTGGAAAAAGGTACACCTTAATATAATTTTATCACTAATTATTCACAAGAAGATTTTCAACTGCTGAACCTGAATTGCATAGTCTGTAAATTCATATTATTATGAATTGATTTATTTATAGTCTATTTGTCATTTCGCATTTGTACACACATTGTATTCCTAGTAATGTGATATAGTTTCAACTAATGGCAATAAATAAAATCTGGTCACTTTAAACTCATCAAAAATATAATTATCAGCAAATCCTGCAAACAAATTTTTTTTTAATTTTTTTAAAAATATTATTGTTTTTTTAGTTATAATAATAATGATGGAGAATATACACGTTTAAAGAATGTCGACCATTTCTTTTATTTACATGTTTGCTTTCATTTCAATTCGCTCACGGTACATTTATGATAATTTATTTATTTACTGTGATTTGTTCTACTTACGTAGCCACCTGAAACGATTAGCCATACAACGTTAAAATTTAACCTGCTTCTATGAAGTATGTGAGCAGAAAAAGCAACCAATTACTGGTGAGTTGATCTCTTTCAGACAATCCGACTTTCCACCGGACGCCGTGTCCGGCATTGCGCAGTGAATAGCAAAGGACGAGCCTTCGAACAAAGGGCATGTTAGGCGCTCTTGAGTTGCCACCATGGACATTCACGATAGATTGTTTTATCTTTACTATTTGTAAATAAAAATTAATAAAACGTTCAGGAAGTGGGTAAATCCTTTAAACCTATAAAGACCCATTGCTTTGTGGTATTTTGTCACTTCGTATCAATATTTAAGAAAAGATGAGAGAAAATTGTTCAAATACTTTAGAGTGACAATCGCAAAGTTTTTATGAGCTTCTGAATCGATTAAGTCCACTATTCCTCAAGCAAAATAACAAGATGATAGATTCCATTTCAACAACCGAAAGGCTTGCTGTATATTTAAGGTAAGAGTTCCCAGGGTACATTACTTTAGCGTAGTACTTACAATACGTGGAATTTTTATATGAAATAATATAGCCTTTAGAAAAAAACTTTCTCAACCTGTTTATTCCTGTTTCACATAACGATCTGTACTTTTTTTCCATATAAAAGAGATCAGTATTTATTTATTTTAAACTCTTTACAAACTAATGAATTTAGTAAAAACAAAATTAATTAAAACAGGTAAATAAATGTCTTATCAACACTGATTTCTGAAAACTCTGATCATTTCACTAACTTTGAAAAAGACACAAAAAGTATCATAATTACAAAAAGAAACAATTTATTCATTGAAAGCGTAGAAATACTTGATCCTGCTGACAGAAGTGAAACGACGTGTTGATCTGAAGCCATCTTGTTTGGCATAGAACGTTCCAGCTGTCCGAATCCTCTTTTATGTCCAGTTGGCATAGGTATTTCAATCCAGGGTTGAGTTGAAGAACACAAGGTGTCCCCATAAGCTGATGAAGGTGGTAGTGGTGGTGATGGTGGTGATGGGTATCTCAATGGTGGCGGACACTGTTTCATTTGTTGAGATCCGTAGTAATTTGGTGACCGTTGCATGTTTGATTGGTGATGTCCAGACCATGAGACGCTTAGAGGAGTTGATCAAGACCGATGAATATTTTGAATAACGTTCAAGACTTCAACTTGGAACTTTATCGTTTCATTGTCATCAAGTTTTTGAAGATTGAGAAGAATACCTTTAAATAAGTTAAGGTGACGATCTTTTAGCTATTACAGTTTTTATAAAATTGAGTTTTCAGTATCTGAACATCAAGGTTTTTGTTTTTTACATTTCTGAGAAGTGTTGGGGTAGGGTGGGCGCCGGAATGTTTGATCATCAATCCTTTTAGGTATTTAAATTTCTGATTTCTTTTCAGCAGTACTTTCTCTCTCATTATACAAACTAGAAGTGGTATTATTCTTAGTGGTTTTCTGCAGCAAGTCCAGTTGATCACTGTATATGTATTTCTTTGTTGATTTTGCCTCAGATCCAGTTCCTTTTCCATCTTTAAGATGCACTAAATAATAAATTATTAGGTTATCAAACAAATAAAACACCTAATTAGGCCAAGCTATACGATTTCAAAAATTATAGTTATTAGTTTCTCTGTCTCTGTGTATTGTTTCACGCCACTCGAAATGTATGGATAATTTATTCTTGAAACATGAAATTATTAAAGTATTAATAATAAGAATAGATAGAGTTTTTTTATTTCTTAATTAATATTGCTTAAATTTTTTTATATTCTTTGTTATTTTTTCTGATATGATATCTGAAATAAACAAAAATAATCCAAAGATTTTAATTCAATCAAGAATTAAATATATTACACTACCAATCTTTAAGAAGGGATGGAAGGGAACGCGAGTTAAGGGCAGTATTTTTGTAGTTTTATATATTAATATAGATATATTGTAGTGTAATTTACAATTAATGAAACTAAAAGAAGCCTCTGGAGGACCAGTGTAACGAACACGGACAAATGGACTGTATGGTGGAATGGGAATGGATAGAGGCAACTCACCTTCACTTTATGTGGTCTGACTGGTAGTGTCTTTGTGCAGTCCTCTTTATTAACGCACACGAATAAAAACTAGACTACTTCCGGGTGAAGGCTCACTTCTGTCTCGATCGAGTCTCCGTGCACGGCACGACTAGATCGGCAGAGCTAAAAAAAACCGCGCCAGCGACACTTGGCGGGAAAACAAAAAACCCAGAGTGGTCCAGGTATGGTCTTGTTGCCTCCAAGAGTGGGGAAGGTTAAGGTAGCATATGAAAACCAAACAAACAGTCTAAACCTCAACAATAACAATCAAAATAACAGCAAAAAAATTCAATTACGAGGCATAGAGAACCTAGATAAAAGGAGCACTATCCAAAGATATAGCATAAAGGACTGAAACATGAAGTATAGAATTAATAATACTCGTCAAACAATATAAAAATATCAAAAAACATACCGCCGACCAAAAATTAAAATGAGTTTTTTGAGAACATCAAACCAGCAACAAAAGATATGTACAGAATAATATTTATAAGAGAATGTATCCCTCCTATTGATTAGGAAGTGGACATAATTTTACAACCGTCGTTTGAGGGTCCCGTGCTCGGTACGGACACTTACGACTCTCGTTATCCCATCCCTTCCAGGGTACACCTCTTATACTCTTCCGAGCAGCCACCTGAGTGGGGGAAGATTGTCTTCCATTATCAAGACTAACTGTCCTTCTTGTAAATTGACCTTGTTTGTAGTCCATTTTTGTCGCTGTTGGAGAGTATGTTATATATTCCCTTGACCATCTTTGCCAAAAGTGCTGATAGGCTTGTTGTATCAACTGCCAGCGTTTCAACCTGTTGGTAGGGAGTTCAGTTACGATCTCCTCGGGTGGTCTGGTGAGAGAATGGCCCACTATGAAATGTCCTGTGTCAACGGATCAAGGTCATTCGGATCCGCAGAGAGAACACAGAGAGGCCTGGAATTTAGCACTGCTACAATTTGAATGAAGATCGTGAAGAGGCTTTCAAAGGTAAGTGTCTGATCACCCACTACTCGTTTTAGGTGACCTTTTGCCGACTTGATACCAGCCTCCCATAGTACACCAAAATGTGCAGCTGAAGGTGGGTTCAAATGCCAATTTATGACTTGGACCGAAAGTTTATCTGTTACCACTTTGGTTTCGGTATAGGATTCTAAATGCCTTTGTAGTTCTGTAAAATGGTGCTTGGCACCTACAAAGTTTGTGCCAAAGTCGCTATAAATGTCTGTGCACATGCCCCGACGGGAAATAAACTGAAGAACGGCATCAAGAAAGGCCCTTGGTCTTAAGTCTGATACCACGTCAAGGTGCACTGCCTTAGTTGCCAAGCACACAAACAAACATAAATAAGCCTTGAGCACCTTAGAATTCCTCATTTCAAATGATTTTTATCTGGAAGGGTCCTCCATAATCCACTCCAACTCGCACAAATGGTCTTGATTGCTGCACACGCATTGCTGGGAGGTCCCACATGAATGGTTGGAGAGCTGGTGCCTTAAATCGAAAACATCTCATACACTTGAAAATCCGGGTCTTTATAACAGTGCGTGCCTAGAGAATCTAGTATTGGCCTTGAATGAATGAGTGGGTTGTTCGAAGTCCAGCATGAAAATGAGATATATGGTAGTGATCAACACTGATATCGGTGATGTGATTATTTTTCAGCAACAGAAGAGGATTTTTTGTGTCATACCGAAGTGAAGAGTGTCTCAAGCGACCTACTACCCTCAATAGGCCCTCCTGGTCGAGAAACGGGTTTAGCCCCCTCACGCTGGATGAACATTCTCGGCCTTTCTTTATTTCTTCATGTTCTGACTCAAACGTCTGTTGTTGGACTTGTTTGATAGAAAACATGCGGGCCGTATTGAGCTCCTTGGACAACAATGGGCCTTTACAACGATCTTGACTATTTACTTTGGAGTTCTGAATAAACCGTGCTAAAAATGCGATGACTCGTTGCAGCTTTGGCCACAATGAGAAGCGTTTGAGCAGGTCTGCCCACCAAGTATTCACTTCTGCTACTAGACTGGTAACCCCTACATCCTTAATTCAGTTAACTTCACATGGAAAGTCACCTCAGGTAGCTTGGGCCAACTACTAATGGGTTGTTTCAGCCACTCTGGTACTGTCCACCATATGTGGAAATTTGTCAACTCTTCAGGATGTAAGCCTATAGATGCACAATCAGCCGGATTTGATTTAGATGGGACATGTCTCCAATATTGTTCTGGTACTGCTACTTGAATTTGAGCTACTCTGTTGGCAACGAATGTTTTCAAAAGATGTGGTGACGTTTGAATCCATGCCAAAACGATAGTATAATCTGACCAAGTATACACAGTTGACAACTGTAATCGTTGTTCAAGGTTCTGCTGCACCCACTCCATAAGTGTGGCTAGGATATGAGCCCCACTAAGCTAAAGCCTATGAAGAGATAAACTCTTAACCGGAGCTACTCTTGACTTGGCGATAAGGTTGTTGACTTGAATTTCTCCATTACCTGTGGTAGTTCGAAGATAGACGACTGCTGCATATCTTTTGATAGATGTATCACAAAATCCATTAAGCTGACAATTAATAGCATCACTGGTTTATATGAATCTGTTGATCTTGACATGTGTAAGAACATGAAAGATTGAACAAAACCTTTACCAACCTTGTCCGAGATCTCGTGGAAGTGATTCATACCAATAAAGTCTTAGGATTCACAAAGTCTACATGAACGCCTTAGCCCAGAACACCATTGGAGATAGCAGCCCCAAAGGATAAATATCCTAGCAATATTGGAGAGAACTGACCTCTTCGTTACGGTAACCTAGAAGGGATGTACATGATAAGAGAATGAATCTGATGTGGGGTCCCATTCCAGTACTAATATCTTAATTATTTGATCTCCATCTTCTTCAAACATGAGGGGAACTTCACGGTGTTTATTTGGTATCCCCTTTAATACTTCAGGGTGGTTGCTAGAACTATCTTAAGTTGGAAGCTTCCTAGGGCTAGCAATTCAATCAACTTGGTTTGTAAACTGAAAGCAGATTCCACTGAATCAGCACCAGTGACAATGTCATAAAAAAAATGTCCTTACAAAGGAACTGGCCAGCACGAGGGTAACGAAGTTTTTCATCAGAAGCGGGTTGACGCAGGGATCGCATCGCTAAGTAAAGAGCTGAAGATATACCATAAGTCACAGTATTCAATTTATATTCTTGAATCTGTTAATCAGGGGATTCGCACCACAGTATTACCTGGAAATGTCGGTCATCCGGAGTGACAAGTATTTGTCGATACATTTTGCATATATCAGTGGTGAGCACAATGGGATGAAATCGAAAATTCATAACAATTTCCCTTTGCAGTTTGGGACCCATCAATAATGTATCATTCAGTGACTGACCCGATGATGTTGCTGCAAAAGCGTCAAATACAACTCTCAGTTTGGTGGTTGAACTAGATTCCTTGGATACGCAATAATGTGGAATATAGTATTTAATGTCCTGGATCATTGATGGTTCAATGCGCTGCATGTGACCGAGTTCTTCATATTCCTTTAGAAAGGTCTTATACTGTTCCTTCAGTTGTGGGTAACGAGCTAGGTGACATTCCAGCTGAGTGAGTCTCTTGACTGATTGTTGACGTGACTCTCCTAACTCGGGTTGTGCATCCTGGAAAGGTAGCCGAACAATGTATCTACCCCATTGTTAGGAGTGTGTGTTGTCACATGGTGTGCCTCCCACATATCTTCATTAGGGTCAATGTGTTTAGTCACGGGTAATTCTTCCACCACCTAGAAGTGTCACAAAAACTGTCAAGCGATGGTTCAGTAGCAAAAAAAAAAAACACTA
>CABFWB010005625.1:23973-42753 GCA_902151455.1 Timema bartmani | reverse complement strand
CAGCGTAGGAATTGTTTTCTGAAAGGCCTTTTTCCCTACCAGAAATCTATTACATAGTAGGATATTGGTAGGAAAAAAGACCTTTCAGAGAGTAATTCCTACCGTGAATGGAATATACTTGGGAATATCCGACTACAAAACATAGCTTGGGCTTGCTGGGCCAACGCTTGACAGCGTTCTGTGAGCTACCGTTGCGTCGTTTAGGATTCAGATGCATAAAAATATTGGGGGGGCTCCACTCCTCACTGACAACATTGGGGGGGCTAGGCCCCCCAGACCCATGGAATAGGCACCAGTGCCTATAAATATAAGATAGGTCTAATCAAGATGGGGTTGGGGTTCAGGATTAATCACCCTCTATCAGAGGGGTTGATCCCCTTTGGGTTTTATATTTCAAATAAAAGGAAATCAATTAATAATAAATATAATAAATCTAGAAATAGTAAAAGCTAATATTTAAATCCATTAACTTTCCTCGAATCAAAAAAAGCTATTAAAACCTAGAATATTTCTAGCATATATGTTCTCCATACATGCTTTCTATTGATTCTTTACTGTTAATTTGAATGACAGTGATATGATGACTAAGAATGGATAAAGGTAAGAATTGGAAGGAGAAAATAATGTAACACTAGGCAGATTGCATGCTTGAGTGAGTAAAGTTAAAATGAACGTACAGAGCAAAGATATAATATAATCCTAATAATTTTAAAATTGGTTTAAATACACTTTAACTAAAAATCAACAATGAAACTGAGTGCGAAATTAATTTTTTTCTATTCTCTTACTGTTTTAAATTATTTTTAATCGAAAATGTAATTGTAATATTTTACCATCCATTTATTGACTGTAAAGGCTATTGTAAGAGTATTAACTAGCTCTAGATCATTTAATATAAATTGATAAAATACTTTATCCCAAAAAAATACCTTTAACTTATTATCTATTTGCCAACTTATTTATTTATTTTAAATAATACAAAAAAAAATAGCTAAAACAAAAATCTGTAAGATTATCTGTAAAAAATTATAAATATTAATTATATTCCGTCGGTATCCAGTCTGTATACTGATCTAAGGGTCCCGGGCTCAAATTCCGGCATGGACAAAAAAATTATGATTGATGAAAAGTGGGTTTACCCTTTCACAGTGATGAATTAACAGCCTTGGGCTGGATGTTATGTTTGTTTTAGATCTAAGTATTTAAGTTAATATACAAGCATGTGCTGATTTAATCAGTCGGTTCAGAAAGTTTACGTTAAATACCTCAAATAAATGAAAAGGATGAAATGAATTATATCCAAAATGAGAAAATGAAATCGATTTATATGTATAAAAAGAAGAAGATGTAAGTTTACTTTTGCTCCTTTTTGAAAAGATGTAATGATAGTCAAATTGAAGTTGTAAGTTACTTTGTGCCTAGCTATGTATTTATCATTACATTACTACTCACTACTAATTACTTGGTTAGCCATTTATTCTGAATTTGTTTAGTTTGTTTTAATATATAATAAGAACCATTTTGAAATAATTTACAAAATCATTTTTAATTATTTTATTTTCTTACATTGATTACAATGAAATAGCCTTTAAGGATCTTCTTTATTATTTTACATAAAACCATACTTTAAACAGGAATATTAATATTTAATTATAATTTTGGAAATACTTTTAATACAATATTTAAAAAATTGAACTCCAATTAAAGTGGTTAAAAAAATTTAGATTATTTTCCATATCCATATGAATTACTAGACGAGCTAGATTTACTGAAAGATCCACTTTGTCCAGGGAAGCCTCCAGCATTTCCTCCTGCTTGACTGGATGAGCTTGCTTGACTGGAACTACCGCTATTATGACCCTTCCCCCCACTAAAACTGGAGCTTTGTGAATTAGAGTTGGACCCGCTACCAGAACCTCCTGAACCTCCTTTAGCTAAGCTTTCACTTTGAGAATTACTGGATGATCCCCCTCCGAGTCCCACGTGACCTCCTGGTCGCCCTCCATAGTTATCACCTCCAATGCCAATACTCCCGCCTTGATGATGACCATTGTGACCATGCCGACCACCTTCAAAGCTTGCTGCATTACCACCGGGATGAGCGTTGAAACCCGAACCTCCACCTCCATTTCCATGACCTCCACCCCCAAAACCACCATTATTAATGGCAGCACTTGGCCTTCCAAATCCACCACCGCCAGATTGACTACCAGATTTACTGGCTGACTCTGATTGGCTTCCGCTGCCTCCATGACCACCAAAACCACCTGCGTTGCTTCCTGCACTGCTTCCGGACTGTGAGTTGCTGCTTAACCCATGATGGGGCTCGTGCCTTTTACGGCGTAGTCCATCATGAGCCCTCCTGATCAGATACGTGTGAAAAGACTGATCAGATCCATCTTGTCTAGCCATCAAGTCTGTCAACAAATATATATTTTACGAACACTATTAATCGTTATGACTCATATTCACTATTATTATATACCAAACAAAAATGTCCACAAACAATTGCTAAAAACGATGTACAGTACGAAGTTTAAGAACTTAAATAAAGTGTTTTATTTTTCTGTACTGCCAACTGTCCTCCAGGGAAATGATTTTATTTTCCATTAATTTTCTATTTATTATATACCTTTTATTACTTACTTATTCCATTGTAGTAGGAAATCTAAAGGTCATTGCCGCACTTATAAAAGTACACCACCTACCCCTATCTTGATCTAGTTCTATCCAGTCCACCTCATTATACTCTATTTCTTTCAGGTCCCTTCTAATGCTATTCTCCCATCTGCGTCTAGGTCTTTCCATTAGGTTTTATGTTTTAAAATACCTTCTTGTTTGACTTTTCATTTAAATGTTGGTTCTACAGTGTATTAAAAATAAAGTTAGCGTGATGAATTCATTTCTAGCCTGCCAGAAATATTATTTATTTAATGTATGGTAAAGTTAAATTTATTGCTTCACAAATCTTCATCTTCTCCCAGAAATATCATTATATTATATTTTTGGAGGAAAATGGTCCTCATTTTGTATTATTACGTTTAGTTTGCCGAGTACTGAGACGCATCACAGACGTCCAAAATTCTACTATATTTAAGTAGTAGTTTGTTATTTAAAGTGGAGTTCATGCTAAAATGAAGGGGATGGGTATCAACATGTCACTTTAAGATTAAAAATAATATTTTTTAGATTAAAATTTTTAAAATGTCCCATTAAAAGATTAAATTAACCCATTTTCAACGACGCTTTACTTGAAATGCCACAGTTTTGAAATCAAAGTAAGCTGCGAGGAACAAAGATCTAGCCTTCTTCAAACAAATAAAGTATTTTTAATAGGCTCACCAAATAAAACAATAATATGATTGAGGATTGTTTTAGTGGCTATAAAGCTTTAGAACTGCCATCCCCGTCCATATTGCAGTGTGGTGATATTTCCCTTCAAGTAGGTGGCACCCTTAAAGACTCAATCTAAGAAGGTAGATACAATGAGGACAGTTAAGCAGTGGTTTAGTCCAAAACAAATTAGTACCCTAGTTGTAGGCGGATTGGTGGGTTTGGTGAGGTGAGCTAGTTCCTAGGCAAGAGAGGCCTTAAATGCTAAATAATTGCTATACAGATCACACTTTTGGAAACGTTATGTTGATTACATAATTATTAAAAATATACTACACACGCTTTATTATTGAATAAATCTTTACGTTAAACAATATAAGCATTTTCTTATTCATTTAATGAGCCAACTCGCAGCTTAAAAACATTCTCTGCGCTAAGTACAATAAATAAAAGCAACCAAGAGATGATAGGCCCGCTAAACTCTTACTAGATAACTGGAGACAAAACTAAACTAGTATCAACTTAGTTCAATCATAGCATATAACATTATTTTATACATGCATTTTATCACAACATGTAGCATTGTTGCTGAAAATCGTTTCTTTTTTCAAAGATATCACCATCTGTAATAAATACTTATTTATAAAAATATTATTTTGCTTGAAGATTAAACAAACAAAAAACTGTCTGTGTCACAGTCATATAATGTTTAATCATATAAATGTAATACAATTTTGGTTCAGATAAATTTAAACTTGATCTTTGCTAAGACTTTTTTAAACAACTTATTAATAAACATACGTATAACCTTTGAATCTACTTGTTATTCATAAACTAATATTTTATTTTTGGTTCCATCTTATATTTAAACTCACTTTGTTCCCCAACATACGGTGAGGTTACAATAATTTAATCAGTAGTAAATGCCTAAGACTTTCTCTCTAATACAATCGTGGATATAATAATATATTTAATTTTATTGTGTATTAGTACAATATTTCCATAATTTCCTCTGCTATAATCAAGAAAGAATCGGGGGGGGTACAAGATAAAAAAAACTCGCTACAAGGAAGACATTCAATGCTACAGAAGCAATACTGGCTAACAACAACCACTTTAAATACCACAATTCTGTATTAGAACAAAATGGTTACTAACTATTTAATCAATTCTAACAATGAGGTGAAAGTTTTACAAGAATCGGATCCACATTAACGTGGAGAGGAGGTAGGAAAACCACATGTGAAAAACCTCTCTCAGTGCTCTGGCAAAGATTACAATTTCAACCTTAGCATAACTATCACTCCAGTCTTGTAATAAATGTACCTCCAGTGCGTGACATACTAAGTAGCGTGAATTTTGAGTGAAAACACCTATGGGATTTCTCTTGTGATCAGGATTGTTGGATAAACACCCAAATTAGATCTAACTGGGAAATGAACAGCTTCCACCCGGGTTTGGTGATAGTTAATCCAGCACACACCTGGCTATGCCAATGTATAGGAACAAAATCTATTATTTGTTTCTAAAAATTGTTTTAAAATATGTTTTTTCAATAATAATAATAATAATAATAATCATAATATATAAACCTATGCAATGAGACCCTAGTAAAAACTTATTTGGATATTGAACTTTTGGGATTAAACCTTGGAATTTTATTTATCTATTTAAATTTATGAATAATGTTTTAAAAGGCGATAGCTTTATATTGGTTTTGTTTGTTTTTATCCACAAACTAGTATTAAATAAAATACCTTTATTTTCTTTAAAGATTTTAAAGTATATTTTTTCTGAAAAATAAGCATGTTACTGCAGAAACTATGAAAGGGAAATTGCTTGAAATAATTGCACAGTTTTAGTTAATGATTATGTTTGATAGGTTATTATTCCCTTAATTTAAGGATTAAAATGAGGTAGTTATTTGATATAAAAGGCACCCGCATTAGCGTGTAATGCTAGTAAAAGTACAGTGTTAAGTCACCCCTGGTGCCCTAAGAAGAGATTGTAGCCTTGACCTCCCCATCATATTAAAAATGTAATATAATGTGAGATGGACGCCTTAGACTGCGAGACTACGACTCAGAATAATTTTCCTCAGAAAATGTGCGAGAAAAATAATGAGCTTTGTTGCAAATACCGGTGCTTGAATGTTTCTTTCAATTACTAAGTAAAAAGAGACTTGGGAGAAGCAAGATTACTTTTAAATTGATAGGAACCTAAATCGTTCAGTCGGTAAAATAATTTCAAAATCTAATTTCTAATTGACAGAAGAATAAAATCATTTTATATTTCACCACTAACAACATTAAAATTATGTATACTATAATTCAATTTGATAATAAAAACTTGTTTTAAAATGGAAAATTATACAGTGATTAACAAGCAGTTATTTAAAATACGACGTAAGAGTCAAATGAGGTATTTACAATGATGTGGAGATGTTTGACAAATGTATATGTGAACATTAAAAGTTAAAATGACATTTATGATATCAAATATAATTTATAAAATTAGTATTTTATGAACATATTGAAGGAATAAAACATATATATATATATATATATATATATATATATACACAGGGGCTCCGGAAGCTATTTGAAAGTGGGGGCGAGGGGGCTCAACTGAAAGGAAGTCCGAAGGTACTGCTCGGATAAAAATTTAAAACCTGAAAGACTTATTTGATGCCTTTCTTTTTAATTATGTTAGGAACTTGGGGGAGAAGAAAATAATAACTTTTTTCGGTCAATAATTACAAATGATAGGTATGTCCTTTATATATTATTATTTTATACGTAATAATACTATCCAGTGATGGTGAAGCCTTATTTGTATAAGTGCAATTAACAAAAAAAAGGTGTTTTGAACGTATTGGCCTCTAAGTCAAAAAAGGGATCGGAATTCTTCCTTCAGAAATTTTCCGAAATTTGGATGCCCCTAGAAGCTACATAGAGTGGCCCTCACTTGGAAAATCTACGAAAACCAGATTCCACTAGAAGTTATTTGGAGGAGTTCTCAACCAGAAGTATTTTTAAATTTGGAGTCTTCTAGAAGCTATTTATGGGTTTTGAATTTACTTGGGAAATATTGGGGGGCTTAAGATAGTATCAGACGCCCCCCAAGATAAAAACAGGGGGCTTGAGCCCCACCTGTCCTCCCTGTACCGGAACCTCTGTATATATCCGCTTCGTTGACTGCATAGTCTAAGGCATCACTCTAGCAATATATTGGCTGCCTATGACGAGAAGATCGGGGCTCGAGACTAGTCGGATGTAATGAGGGTGGTTTTCCACCCTCCCTCTACTCAAATGCAGCTACACTTCCTCTAAAGTAAACCTGCCTACTCTCTAACACATTAATGTAATTAGTGCATAGGCGCAGAGCCCAAAGGGGTTGTAAGACGAGGTGAATTTTTTAAAATTGTATAAAAGTATTATTGTTCAATTATTGTTAAAACAACAAGCTATAAGGTTTATTGCTCATTTGTAGAAACATCTTCAAAGTTTGAGTTATTATGTTCGTTTCAAAAATATGCAGATTAAATCCGTGAATAAATCATAAGTCTAATATATGCTGAAAATATATTTTAATTGAAAAACTATACTTCAATGTCAATCTCTCAATCCTAACATAACTTCACGGTCACTTAAGAATCCATTTAATATTCCTAAAATATCTAAGATTATTTCACTGCCTTCAAAAGTAAATACACTAAAACTGAACTTAAATAATTTGTTTAAACTTTGCTATATTTGTATATATAAGTTTTCAACAATATCGGAATACAAACGTCTTATATTAATTAATTAATATTCTGGATTTTGTTTAATATAATCTACTGTTACAAATATTAGTTTTACTAAGAAAACCGATTCATTTTTCAACAAATGTCACTTTATAACTTTAAAACATATTATTTATGTTTCATATATTATATTTTAATTACCTGATACATTCCTTAGAGATTATTTTGAAAATTTAAACGCTATTAAAATAAATTAAAAATATAAAACCAAAACTCTTTTTAAAACATGTTTTTTCCAAAGACTTGTTATTATAAATATAAAAACCTGAAATAAAAAGTCTTATAAACACATTGAATAGTGTTAATTTAGTTTATTTTCATCCATGAGAATGTTATCATTAAAAATTATAAATATAATAATATAATTTCCACTAGGTATTTTATATTTATAGAAATTAAGTTACCCAAGCTAGTCCTAATTTTTAAGAATTATTACTATGTTTTTTTGTTTGGATATAACATTGAAAAACTTGGGTCCCATTGGTATAATTTTACTATAATTAAAATCCTATTTAACATCAATAAAAACAAGCGAGTAATTTGTTTTTATAGAAATATTTTGGGGGTTTAGAATATCTTAAAAGTGTTATAAATTTAAAAATAAATATTAATCTAATCAAGCATAATAAAAAATGTAATATCACAAATAATTAATTCAAAGTGATAGAATAAAATACAACAAAGTAATTATCAACTACTTTATGTTGATTACATAACTGATTTAACCTATGTACTAATACTTCAACTAACTTAAATAATATTGTATGATTATCTATATTTCACTTTCTTGAATTATGTGAGATATGTAATTTATGTTGTATTAATGTTCTAACAGGAGCCTGACAATTTAAGATTACACGCGTATGAGAATTACTAACAGGAGGATTAAGTTCAAACGTACAGTACATTAAATCCATTTACGTTTGTGCTTTGAAAATATAAATAATAATCCCCTTTGTTCAATGAACTCAAACGCAATATCAATCTTGCTTTTAGTATGTAAAATACGTTAATAAGATACAAATAATGAAACTTGTATGCTTCAGCCTAAATAATTCGAAAAACGTGGGAAAGTTATGTTTTAATTTAAAATCGATGCACTTTTGAGTATTTAAGAAGAAAAAATCACTTTTATATAAACGTTAATTTTAAATTTGGCCTAATTCTATCTCATATATCTTACTAAAAGTCTATAAAACCGAATTTTAAATACAAGGAAAACATGTTTGCAAATTACTACAGACCAAGTACAAATCAAATAGTATCCTTGTGTATTTAAATTATTTATAAATAGTTATTTTAAAATAATAAATCACAATCCAACCATTTCATCATAGTTAACCCGCTTCGGTGGTCGCATGGTTAAAGGTGTCACTCTCGTGTTAGACTAGACTGCTGATGACAGGAAGACCTGGGTTCGAATACTGGTCGGGTGTACTGAGTATTTTTACAAACTTATCTCCACTCTCACTAAACTCGAATGCGGGTACACGTCCTAAATTTCACCTCCCTCATCCATAACTCAGTAGCGTAATTAGTACACATGCGTATAACCCAAAGCGGTAGTAAGATGCGGTGCTAAAAAAACAACGTAGTCAAACCTGGAAAATTGGCTGCTTCCATTAACCCCACTGCGATGGCAAAAACTACAACTATTGCAACCTTTTTCATTTTGAAACTTTTTCAAACTTTTTACTGAACCTTTACTTGTAAAATAAAAATAATTTAGGTTGACGTTTAAATAAGTTTGACACTACAACAGAAACTATTATTTGGAGGCAACTTTATATACTATTTCATCTAAGCACTTTATTTTCTATTTCATCTTTTATTGTTATAATTTATTTCTATTCTTATTTGAACAAACTCTCTTAAGCACCTCCCACCTATTAATTTACAATGTACACACCTTCTTCGTCATCCCTTTTTTTTAAGACTTCGTGACCTTGGCCAGTGATTCGAGCGTTACTGAACATCCCGTGATGTTGATTGGCTGGCCAAGTCGGTTCCAACAAAATTAGGTTGTTATACTCTTCCTAGAATTTCGCCTTTCTCTTCTTTAGTAGTTCCCTATTACTTGGAAGTTCAACTTTAATATCATATTTTGCAGTTGTTTAAATAGTTGTATTTTTTTGTGGGTGGACCCACTCTGTAATTAATTTTCAAAAATGTTGTTTTGGCGTGCACATATATAGTGTTTTGTGGGAGGGGGCGCAGGCACATATAATATGGGGCCCCTTTCCCCCATGAATAAACTTGATACAATAAAAAGCTATAAAATAATAAGGTCATACCAGGCACTCAAAAACAAGGTGATTTAGGTCAAGTAAACCTCTACATTCATTTTGTTTTGATATGATAAGTTACAAACCACAGTTATTATGAAATTATTTATTTATATTATGCTGTTACATTCCTGATATGCAGAGGTTTTTGTATTTTGAGGAACTGCCATACCAGTAGTTAAAGGGCACATAGGGCTCTCCTATATATCTATAGGGGGGCCCTTCTTCCCCCCATTTCTTCTGTGGGCACGATTTTGATGTTTGGTAAACTACCTATTAACAGAAGTCAAATAATGTACTATCTACTAGCTAATCAACATGAGAAGGATAAGCATATATATAAAGGTGTGTGATTTAGCTGCAAGTATAATAGCTGATGCTATTGTGATAATTGCTGACTTGTGATCTGATATCTAGTCACTATTGTTAGAAAATTATTCAAAGCTCTTTGATCGATATTTTCCATGGATTATATATTAGTTTGCCTCGAAAATTTCTATTGAGAGTCCAAATTGTAATATTATAAACATCTTACATTCAATAATATGAGATCCCACCCGAATGTGGAATATGATTTTTAAAACCAAAATTATTTCGGCTTGAAATGTTTGTTTTTAAAAAGTTGTTCATTTGTAACATTCTCATGATGCCTGACTAGAATTGAACACATGGAGCCACTCCCCTTTGACATTGTTTTGGGACTTCCTTTAGGCTATTATTGTTTTAGAGAATATATATCTTGGGAAATCAACATTCCGGATACAAGCTTTGGTGGCCGCGGGGTCTAACGCGCTACGCTCGCAGTGACTAGACTGCCGATGACGGGGAGACCTAGGTTTGAATCTCGGTCGGGTGTACTGAGGGTGTTTTTTACTTTAAATAATTCTCCAATCTACCTCCACGCAAATGCGGGTACACGTCCTCTTAATATAACCTTACTAATCCCTTAAACCATTAGTGTAATTAGTACCTAAGTGTATAACAGGAACGAGTAGTAAGACGAGGTGGTAAAATATCTGGGTATGCTTGGCATTATGTGTGACATCGAATTCAATTGCACATAATGCATTCCTGCTTTTATTTAGGACGTCATATTAGAAAAATACCCGTTAATTATGGCATAAGTTATTTTGGGACATCAGTTAATGTAGTAAAGTTCGACGAAAACATTAAAAATAATATTAAATAGATTTTATTCAATGAAATATATACTTGAATGAGGATAGTTGACTTTAGAGTGGAGATATTTCATTATGATACAATCTAAGGTCTTTAACTTTGCTCAAAAAGTTAGTTTGAAAAAAAACGCGCTAAAATGCGGTATTTTAAAAATCTAGGATTCTTATCTCCCCAATGTAAGCATATTTTTTAGTATTTTTATTCAATAACTAATAATCCCGCACGGCGTTGCCCACGACCCCTTCAAAAGTGTGTTAAAAATAGCCTAATTAAAAAGCTAATTAAATATTTAAAAATCCGGCTTCGAGATGCATTCGGACCCCATTCCGTCCATCTATGTTAAAAACTCCAGATCTCTGCGTGCCATAGATTTGGCTGGGCATCGCACACAAACAAATACACACAGACAAATACTTCCTTGTATTATTATAGATATCACTTCGCAGCCCAAACAACTTCGCATAATATTATATTGATCGGAAAAGTTTTTATTATTTTATTTTAAGAATTTTGTTAAAAGGTTAGCTATTGTGTGATTATGGCAAAGTAAAATATAATTCAATAAATACTAACCTTTTATTGAACCAGGTTAATACAATAAAATATATATCTCATAAATTGAAGTAAACATATACATTTAAAGCTAATAAGCCAAATAAATCGTTTCTTATTAAAAATAGCCTTGGAAAGTTTAATGTCATCTCCATTCTGTTTTTAGAGCCGATAACGTTTTCTCTCCCCTCTACCCCCTACCTCCACCAGCACCAACGAGTGAAGGAATCAATTTGAATTTTAAGAATAAATTTAATGTAAACAAAATAGTTAATTTCGAGACTATTCTGGATCCTGACGATGTATGTGCCCCCAAATTAAAAATAGGTTTTTTTAAAGTTACATGTTTTTGTTCGTTCATGCAGCCATCTCTCTCTCTCTGTCTGCCTATCTGTATTTCTGTCTGTATGTCTGTATGTCTGTCTGTATGTCTGTCTGTCTGCCCCTGTGGCTATAGATGAAATGGTTTCATAGATTTTGTTCAGTTTCGATATTTTTAGGCCACACTTCTAGGCAAACATGTTTTTAGTTTAACTCTAAAACTAAGGATATTTTAATAATGACTTACTCTTAAAGATTCGCTATATTTCAAAAATCGGTAAAACTTTTTTTTAAATGGATATCTGGGGACTGTATCTATTACATGAAAAATAAGATTTTATACTTATTTTCTGGGGAAATATTAATTTAAGGGAGTTTACTAATGACAAATATTTAAAGTGTTGTTCCTAACTATAGTAAAAAATGTGATAAAGTATCTAGGATTATGTCTCATTATTTATTTTTTCCTTACGGAAGACTAAATATAGGATCTGTCAAGTGTCACCCCGAGATATCTGGAGTTTCAGTTATGTTGTAGTTTCTCTCCGTGGAACATAACGTTTAGCTCTTTATTTGCAAAGCGGTTACTCAAACGGAATGAACTGACTTCCATTTTTATGAAGTTTGGGCATAGTTTCCACTTTTTATAATCTTGGTCTAATTTCTCTAGGTCGTCGGTAAGTGTCTGCTATCCTTCTTCAAAAGTCTTGTTATGGAAAGCTTTTGATAAGTCATCGGTGTAGGTAAATTTCACAGACTTGGTGGCAGTTATGTCACTTGTGTGGAGATGGAACAAAAGCTGGGCTAAGACTGATCCTCGTGGGAAGCCGTTTTTGATGGTACAAGATTTACTTGTTGCTTCCCCAACAGTAACTTTAAAATATCGATTTTTAAATAAATCCTCTAATAGTGAAATGATCTTGGGGGAAAGGATGGTATTCTTTAATTTAAATATTAGTCCTTCGGGCCAGACAGTATCATAAGCCGTAGACAGATCAATTAAACTGCTGAGGTTTTCAGTTTATTTTGGAAGCCTGCTTCAATAAGTGATGTTAAGTCC
Source organism: Timema bartmani (assembly GCA_902151455.1). Taxonomy (NCBI): domain Eukaryota; kingdom Metazoa; phylum Arthropoda; class Insecta; order Phasmatodea; family Timematidae; genus Timema; species Timema bartmani. Next base: position 30,215 of record CABFWB010005625.1, on the reverse strand, counting down.
AATACTTAATGGTAGCCGCTTCTTTTCTCCCTAAGGCCAGCCCAGTATTAAGGAGTTACACTTTAAAAGATATTCAGTTTACATACTAAACCGTTTGCTAGACCTAATTCAAGATATACTGTTTTTTTGTCTTGGTTGCACTTTTTTTTCGTCTCTATAAACGAGGTATGTCTTAGAATATATGGGGTCTTAGAAACACAGTCCTTTTTCGACCAAAGCTCTCGCTAGCTCAGAAGAAGATGATATGTTATTGGATAGTAAAGATAAAGACGGCTCAGAAGAATCAGACTCTGAATGTGAAGTAGACTCTGATATTCATTCTGATTCAGATATTGACAGTTCAGCAGAATTAGACTGATACTGATTCAGAAGGAAGTGATGAATAAAATAATTATTGATAAATAAGGTACTATTGTTGTTAGTAAATTGAATTTCTTGTAAAAATATTTCTTTACTAATGGGTATTCTAGCGTTTCATTATTATTTATTTTCTTAGAAACAAAGCTTTTTCTTTTTTGTGATACTGAGAAAATAAGGTGCGTCCTACAATCGATGGCGTCTTAAAATCGAAGAAAACGGTAAGAGATAAATCGATTTTAACTAACATTTCAATATCCCCTTCTTCATAATGCTACGCCACTGGTAATTTATAAAATAAACATCTATAAATGTAGGCTACCCTTTAGTACAACTAATAAGATAATTTTATAGGAAACTTTCTAAAACTAACAAACTTAGGTTTGCATTAGCGTGTTCTAATGAAATACCCAATTTTGACATTGAAGTTGAGGATTTGAGTTTGTGTCCCAGATAAAAAATAATGATCTACCGCTATTCTTTCAACGAAATATACTTTCTATTATTTCTTCAATAAAATGATGGTGTCAACAAAACCTTTGCTACCTTTCTTAACACTCTCCCACACAAGTTCCTACTATGTTGTTACTATACATAATGACAGAGAAAGACATACAAAAATGTACTATCCGCGAAAAATAAACCTCCTTCAAATAACTTCAAAAGTAATCCATGGTCTAAAATTTTACCCGGTTAGGACCTCTGGACTCCCCCCACTTCCAAATATCTTCTGGAGCCCCTGAGTAGAAACATTAGAACAAAGCGTTAATTTCAAAGGATTGTATATAAGTGTTAGTTTAAAACGCCTTTAGCACAGTGAGTCCATCTCAAAGCTATCTTAAAATGATGTGCTAGTCAAAAGTCAAAAGTGGTAATGTCACCATAATTATGCTAATACTAGCTAGAAAACTTTTTTTAGTTTAATGTAAGACATATATTTTTTGCTTGGGGGTTCAAAACAATTTGAGTATGGCTACTCAAATATTAAAAATTCACATGGAGGAATCTATCCTTCACTCTCCCCTAACCTCCTTATTTAAAAAAAATAACGTTACAGTGGTTGCCGTTAAAACGGTTGGTTTGCGATTCAAAAAAGGGTTCTAAACGAAGTGTTTGTCAATTATTAAAAATTCTAAGACCTAATTTATAAATTTTCCATAGTTCAAATAAAACAAGATAATGTAACTTGAGGTTTTTTATTTTAAAATGTTTAGTAAAACTACTCAGACCATTCTCTGAAACCATAAAGTCTTCTTGTTAAAAACATTTGTTTCAAAAACATGAAGTGCACTACCGCTAAATCGTGATGCTCCGACATTTATACATTTTCTTATAACTGCTACTAGAAAAGAAAATGTAATAAGGGAGGCTCATGTAGATTATATTTATCCAGAAAAAAAATAAGGCTTGATTTATTTCTTATTCACAGTCTACCGAAAAATAATAAATTTTAACTTGGTTTTCTCATTTCAAAAAATGTTATTTTAAAATTTTAATTGTGTAGATTTTTTTCTAAAGATGATTTGTTATTTTTAATTAACCTTTTAATGACCCTATTCATGTTTCATTACTGACAGTACACAAAATAGTGCTAGTTATAAAAAAGCGCACATAATGGGTTTTTTGACAGCACATTCAACCATGTCATCTCAACATCAACACATTATCAACGAAAGAATCACTTCATTTATGTGACGACTCCATCATTCTACACGAACACTAGGCTATTTTTTTATAGTTACTTAAGAGGAGCTTGGCTTTTACTCTTACATGAAATAAGTTTCAGAGAAGAGTGTAACATCAAGTAATGGATACCAAATTATTCGTTGCGCGATCAGTTTTTCAGTTTTACAATGCAATAGTTTATCTTATAGTTAGAATTTAAGTACCGGCATGGAAAAGTAATATACATTAAAAAATTAATTATATTTGATTTTGGAATTGTTATTAATATTTGAGTTTTGGTTTTATATCTAATTTTTAAAATTGGGTAGATTTCGTTCTTAGCACCATTATTTAATTTCTTAATTTTAATGGAAATTTACTAGATCTAATTCGATTAGTTCTATTTAATGAAAAAAAAATTAATCAATGGGGCTCAAAACCCAGAATACATCTAACCATATCGGCCAATAGAAATCCAGTACTCTGTGGGGATTAATCCCAAATGTGAATAAAAGTATTTAAAATTAAATTTAATGTCTGTTTGAGGCTCAACCCTAGTCTACATTAAAGCATATTAAATATAAATCTACCTCCCCACGAGCCTCAAAGCCATTATAAATACGTACAAAGCTTTTACTACCTCGACTAAAAATAAGGTCTTGAGTTAATTCCGATAAGAATTTTTCTTTAATCATAAATACATAGTAAACCTCTGGACTCAAACCAGGTACATTTTAAAAGAACGGTACTCCATCGTGTTACATTAAATTTATGACCTAAAATTTAATTGTTGGCAATCATTTAAAAAAAAACAAGAAAAGAACTCATTATATTTGAATCATTCTCAGTACGTACATATCTCTCTCTCTCTCTATCTCTCTCTCTCTCTCTCTCTCTCAAGAAATGATGTAGCTTCCTAGAGATTTTATTGAAGAGATAGTGTTAATTAAAATTAAAGTGATATCGTGATTTTTAATAATCCATCTTATTTTATTTCGCTAACTTACACGTGGGGATATTCATTGTTCCTCCTGAGGTCAGGTCAGTGAAAATTCATTTAAACCTTCTTTTACTCTCTGCTCCCAATACGTATAAATATAGGCCTATTGATCTATTAGATTGTAGGGTAGCTTTTGATCTGAGGTTGACAAATTTTACTTTCCGTGAGATGTTTAACATGTTCCCCCATGCTTCGTTCTTATGGGCTGTAGAGAAACAGTAGAGAATATGTTTCTGTAGTGGAATCTCACGTTTCTAGTAACACGGTACAAACAGTTCCATCCCGCCCCCTTTTACCAACACTCAACAGATTATTAGGAGTAAAGTTAGGTTGTATTTATTAATTTTAGTAAAGGTTTGAAATGCTAATCAATTTGTCAGAAATTAAAAATAAATAAACTATTTTTTAAATTTAAAAAAATTTATATGATTTCTTATAAGTGTATTGTATAAGAAAGAATAAACAAAGTGCTATTTACAGAATTTGTTTGGTGAATGTTTACAAAAAATATTAATAAGTCGATAGTCCCTTTTAAAACCCTTATATGTACCTGTGTGTTTCATATGACAAAATTACAGCTAAACGACGCATTCTAACATTTTAAATCCTATGGATTAACAGGATTTAAAAAAAACACTGGGTTTTCCCAATTTTGGAAGAGAATAAAAATTCCAAACTATTTCCACTTAATGTTAAAAGTCTTTTAATATGATAATTGTAGGTAAAATGGGATGTCTACTGTCACGTAACAAGTGTCCGTGAATGGTGCTTGGGTTTCCCCATCTCCAGCCTTGTTGACCTTTTCCTTGAAACACTGACCTCACTTGAATGATCTTGTAAAATAATATTCATTGCCATCCATTGTCAACAATAAAAAAGTAAATACAACTCAAGGCCGGTGTGTTACTAAATAGCAAGCTATTGAATAAAGAACCATGAAAAGTGATGGTAATGTGGAATTTATCATATTTTTTAAGAATAATTAGTTTAATAAATGTCAGCTCATCGTCATGTTATTATTTTTCAAACGTTTAAAATATGACTAATCACACAGTATGTTTAAAAATCCATTCATTCACAGCTCCTATTAAACTATTCTTATGACATACTAATGACTATGGCAACAACTTGCATGGCTCACAGTTAAGTTAATCAGTATTAGTTTGAGTGCTGACTGCTAGTTAAAAATATATTTGGTAAGATGTTGGGGTATTTCACATAAAATAATATTGTTTGATTAATATATATATATATATATATATATATATAAGATAAAAGTTATAGATAGTAGTTAACTGCATTTTTAAAGTATTGTTGATTTTAATAATTAATGAACATGCTATAAAACTGAGGCTGCTTCCAAAACTTCCTTTTAATATATTTGACATACACTTTTGGTTTGTCAAGATAAATATATTATAACAAATATTTGGTACAACATGACGAATTACAATTCTATCATTTTCAAAAAACCTTATTTCTATTTATTTGAGGTATTTAACGTGCACTATCTGAACCGACTGATTATATCAGCACCAGAGAATTTCTATGAGTGAGAGCGAAAGGCTCTACCAATTTTGCCGGGAAAGGTAGTTTCACATACCTTCCAGGGATCTTTTACATTCCACATTTGAAATGGGACCGATGGCTTTACTTCCCCTCTGAAGGAAGTTGTGATACATATTTTTATCACTCAAGAAAAATCCGTCCACCCCGGCTGGATTTGAACCCACGAACATCGGGTCCTGAGGCGAGCACTTTACCCGAAGATCACCAAGGTCGAAAAACACTTATATTATTAATATTATTACAAAATATAGGTTAACAGAGATCTCTCAGAGACAATACCCACTGTTGGCGTTAAATGTAATCTTTACGTTTTTAAAATGAATTTAAATTAATTAATTTTATAGATTCAATTGCTCAAGAGCACAGTCCCTGCAGCTCAAGTATGTTTCCTTCATCACATACGGAAATTAAATAAATGGTGCGATACAATCGCACATAATTTTTCATATAGTTTACTATTGTTTGGAAACTTTTTTCATACATAGGCTATCAGTAAACTACCTGCCGGAAAACAATTATACAGTGTCATTTATCATATAAAACACTCACTAAGTATCCATTTTGAAAATTAAAGTTTTTTTTAGCATTTCAACTTACTACTCTTCTTTAAATAGTTTTTGTATTGAGTCACAGGTTACCACAATTAGACTCAATATGACAATTAATGAAAGATGACCTTGAATACGAGACGAATAAGGATGGCTCAGTAATAGAGCATTTATGCTCAAAGCCGAATGTCCAGGGTTAAAGTCCGGCTTACAGATTAACATTTTTCACTGATTTTAATTAGTAAAACAACCCTAAATATCAAAGCTAAAATCTAAATTATGATTTATCCTCAATATATAAATATCAAATTTGAACGAAACTCCCAAAACATAAACTGTTTCAGCTTTAGCCCTAGGTCACAGACAAGGAAAGTATGTGCCCTGGATACAGACAGAGGTACAGACAGAGTTATAAAAAAATTTGAGTTCGGTGACACATAAACGTCAAAATATATTTTAATCCTGAGGTTTAAATAAAATGCTCACGTCAACCATTTTTTCTCTTTACGAGAAATTAACAGTCAAGTTGTGTTAGCACAAGTTTGTATTGCTAAGCTTAAAAAATGTAAACAAATATACAGGATATATTTTAATTGTTGTCAAATATTCCCAATTCCCATCGACCAAACCCTAAGAAAAGTTCATATAAACATGGGTTTAGAAACGCTTGGTTAAAGTTAGTTGTTAAAGGTTTTCCTCAAAGATGGATTGGTAGTGGGGGATCCAGTGAACAGCCCCTTTAGTTGTGGTTTTTACTTCTGGGGACATTTGGAGTCCATTGTTTACGAAACCACTTTGCCTGATGTTGACGTTTTAAGAGAATCTATCTTAAACGGATGTGATATAATACATGACAACACCAGATGTACTCAACAGAGAACAACAAATCATGAAACGCGGGTTTAGAGGGTACATCAGAACAGAAGGATATATTTTGAACAATTTTTGTAACAAAATGTTCTGTTTTCTTGTGGTTTTGTTTGTTTTTGTTAAACTTTGTCTTGTTTAATTGCATTACTTTTTCTGTTGTTTTGCTTATTAATTGAACATAAGAATCCTCTTAGCTCTGAAACTAAGCGGTTTTATGCTTACATGATTTTTTT